>JANJXV010000741.1:182500-187500 GCA_024803745.1 Megascapheus bottae | reverse complement strand
CCCTAAACCTAACCCTAACCCTAAACCTAACCTTAACCCTAACACTAACAGTAACCGTAAACCTTACCCTTACCCTAACCCTAACCCTAAACCTAACCCTAACCCTAAACTTAACCCTAACCTTAACCCTTGCCCTTACTCTAACCCTAACACTAAACCTAACACTAATCCTAACCCTAACCCTAACCTTAACCCTTACCCTTACCCTAAAGCTAACCCTAAACCTAACCCTAACCCTAACCCTAAACATAACCTCTAACCCTAACCATAACCCTAACTCTTACCTTATCCTATCCCTAACCTTAACCCTAACACTTACCCTTACCCTAACCCCTACCCTAACCCTAACCCTAACCGTAACCCTAAACCTTAAACTTACCCTAACCCTAACCTTAACCCCAACACTAAACCTAAGCCTAAACCTAACCCTAACACTTACCCTTACCTAACCATAACCATAAACCTAACCATAAACCTAACCCTAACCCTTACCCTAACCCTAACCCTAATCCTAACCCTAAACCTTACCCTTACCCTAAACCTAACCCTAACCCTAAACCTAACCCCTAACCCTAACCCTTAACCTAACCCTAAACCTACCCCTAACCCTAACCCTTACCCTTACCCTAACCCTAAACCTAACTCTAACACTAACCCTAACCCTAAGCCTAAAACTTACTCTAAACCTAACCATAACCCTAAACCTAACCTTAACCCTAACCTTAACCCTAACCCTAACTCTTACCCTTACCCTAACCCTAACCCTAACCCTAACCCTAACCCTAAACCTAACCCTAACCCTAACCTTAACCCCAACCCTAACACTAAACCTTGCCCTTACCCTAACCCTAACCCTAAACCTAAACCTAATCCTAACCCGAACCCGTACCCTTACCGTAACCCTAAACCTAACCCTAACCCTAACCCATAACCCTTACCCTAAACCTAACCCTAACCCTAACCCTTACCCTAACCCTAACCCTAACTCAAACAATAACTCTTACCCTAAGCATAACCATAACCCTAACCCTAACCCTTACCCTAAACCTAACCATAACCCTAACCCTAATACTAACATCTACCATTACACTAACCCTAACCCTACCTCTAACCCTATCCCTAACCCTAAAACAAACCCTTACCCTAAACCTAACCCTAACCCTAATCCTTTCCTTTACCCTAACCCTTACCCTAAACCTAAACTTAACACTTACCCTTACCCTAACCTAACCCTAAACCTAACCCTCACCCTAATCCTAACCCTTACCCTAACCCTAACCCTAAACCTAATCCTAACCCTAACCCTAACCCTTACCCTAACCCTAACCCTCACCTAACCCTTACCCTAACCCTTACCCTAACCTTGACCTTAACCCTTACCCTTTCCCAAACCCTAATCCTAACCCTAACACTAACCCTTACCCTAACCCTAACCCTAACCCTAATCCTTACCCTAACCCTTACCCTAACTCTAAACTTAACCCTTACCCTTTCCCTGACCCTAAACCTAATCCTAACCCTAAACCTTACCCTAAACCTAACCCTAACCCTAACTCTAAACCCAACCCTAAACTTATACCTAACCCTAACCCTAACCCTAACCCTTAACCTAACCCTAACACTAACCCTAACACCTAACCCTTACCCTAACCCTAACCGAAACACTAACCCTAACACTAACCCTAACCCCTAACCCTAACTCTAACCCCTAACCCTAACCCTACCCCAAACCTAAACCTTTCCCTTATCCTAACCCTAACCCTAACCCTAAAACGTACCATTACCTAATCCCTACGCTAACCCTAACCATAACCCTAACCCTAAACCTAACACTAACCATAATCCTAACCCTAACCCTAACCCTAATCCTTAACCTAACCCTAACCCTAACCCTAACCTTACCTTTACCATTTACCTAACCTTAACACAAACCCTAACCCTAACCCTTACCCTAACCCTAACCTTAACCCTAACCCTTACCCTAACCCCTACCGTAACCCTAACCCTAACCCTAAAACTTACCCTAACCCTTACCCTTACCCTTACCCTAACTCTAACCCTAATCCTAACCCTAACTGTTACCCTTACCTAACCTTATCCCTAAACTTAAAACTAACCCTTACCCTAATCCTAAAACTAACCCTAATCCTAACCCTTACCCTAACCCAAACCCTAACCCTAATCCTAACCCCTAACCCTAACCCTTAACCTACCCCTAACCCTAACCCTTACCCTTACCCTAACCCTAAACCTAACTCTAACCCTAACCCTAACTCTAACCCTAACCTTAAACCTAACACTAACCGTTACCCTAAACCTTACCCTTACCCTAACCCTAACCCTAAACCTAACCCTAACCCTAAACTTAACCCTAACCCTAATCCTTGCCCTTACTCTAACCCTAACACTAAACCTAACCCTAACCCTAACACTAACCCTAACCCTAAACTTAACCCTAACCCTAATCCTTGCCCTTACTCTAACCCTAACACTAAACCTAACACTAATTCTAACCCTAACCCTAACCTTAACACTTACCCTTACCCTAAAGCTAACCCTAAATCTAACCCTAACCCTAACCCTAAACATAACCTCTAACCCTAACCATAACCCTAACTCTTACCTTATCCTATCCCTAACCTTAACCCTAACACTTACCCTTTCCCTAACCCCTACGCTAACCCTAAGCCTAACCCTAAACCTTAACCTTACCCTAAACCTAACCTTAACCCCAACACTAAACCTAAGCCTAAACCTAAACCTAACACTTACCCTTACCCTAACCATAACCATAAACCTAACCATAACACTAACCCTAACCCTTACCCTAACCCTAACCCTAATCCTAACCCTAAACCTTACCCTTACCCTAAACCTAACCCTAACCCTAAACCTAACCTCTAACCCTAACCCTTAACCTAACCCTAAACCTAACACTAACCCTAACCCTTACCCTTACACTAACACTAAACCTAACTCTAACACTAACCCTAACCCGAAGCCTAAAACTTACTCTAAACCTAACCATAACCCTAAACCTAACCTTAAACCTAAACTTAACCCTATCCCTAACCCTTACCCTTACCCTAACCCTAACCCTAAACCCAACCCTAACCTTAACTCCAACCCTAACACTAACCCTTGCCCTTACCCTAAACCTAACCCTAAACCTAAACCTAATCCTAACCCGAACCCGTACCCATACCCTAACCCTAACCCAAACCCTAACCCAAACCCCTAACCCTTACCCTAAACCTAACCCTAAACCTAACCCTTACCCTAACCCTAACCCTAACTCTAACAATAACCCTTACCCTAACCATAACCATAACCCTAACCCTAACCCTTACCCTAAACCTAACCCTAACCCTAACCCTAATACTAAGATCTGCCATTACACTAACCCTAACCCTACCTCTAACCCTAACCCAAACCCTAAAACAAACCCTTACCCTAACCCTAACCCTAACTGTAACCCTAACTCTTACCCTAACCATAACCCTAACCCCTAACCCTAACCCTTAACCTAACCCTAACCCTAACCCTAACCCCTACCCTTACACTAACCCTAACCCTAACTCTAACCCTAAGCCTAACCCTAAAACTAACACTTACACTAACCCTAACCCTAACCCTAACCCTTACCATTACCCTACCCCTAACCTAAACCTAAATCTAACCCTTACACTTACCCTAACCCTAAACCTAACCCTAACCCTAACACTAACCCTTACCGAACAGTAACCCTAATTTTAACCCTAATCCTTAACCTTACCCTAACCCTAACCCTAACGCTAACCCTAACCTTAACTCTAACCCTTACCCTTACCCTAACCCTATCCCTAAACCTAACCTTAAACCTTACTATTACCCTAACCCTAACCCTAACCTTAACCCTAACCCTAAACCTAAGCTTAACCCTAACCCTTATCCTTTCCCTAACCAACCCCTAACAATAAACCTAACCCTAACACTAACCCTAACCCTTACCCTTATCCTAACCTTAACCCTAAATCTTACCCTAAACTTTACCCTAACCCTAACCCTAACCCTAACCCTTACCCTTAACGTAACCCTAACCCTAACACTAACCCTTACCCTTAACCTAACCCTAACCCTAACCCAACACTTACCCTCACTCTAACCCTATCGCTAACCCTAACCCTAACCCTAACACTTACCCTTACCCTAACACTAACCCTAACCTAACACTTACCCTAACCCTAACACTTACCCTAACCCTAACCCTAACCCTTACACAATCCCTAACCCTAACCCGAACCCTAAACCCTAACCCTAACACTAAACCTCACCCTAACACTAACCCTAACCCTAACCCTAACCCTTACATTTACACTTACCTTAACCTTAACCCTACCCCTAAAACTAACCCTAACCCTAACCGTAACCCTTACCCTTACCCTTACCCAAACCTAACCAAATAATAACCCTAACCCTAAACCTAACCCTTACTCTTACCCTAACACTAACCCCAAACCTAACCTAACCCTAAGAATAAACCTTTCCCTTACCCTAACCCTAACTCTAACCCTAAATTTAACCCTAAACCTAACACTAACCCTAACCCTAACCCTTACACTAACCCTAACCCTGAACCTAACCCTAAACCTAACCCTTACCCTTACCCTTACCCTTACCCTAACCCTAAACCTAACCCTAACCCTAACCCTAACCCTTACCCTAACCCTAACCCTAACCTAACCCTTACCCTAACCCTTACCCTAACCTTAACCTTAACCCTTACCCTTTCCCAAACCCTAACCCTAACCCTAACAGTAACCCTTACCCTAACCCTAACCCTAACCCTAATCCTTACCCTAACCCTTACCCTAACCCTAACCTTAACCCTTACCCTTTCCCTAACCCTAAACCTAATCCTAACCCTAACCCTTACCCTAACCCCAACCCTAACCCTAACCCTAACTCTAACCCCAACCCTAACCTTATACCTAACCCTAACCCTAACCCTAACCCTTAAC
>JANJXV010000741.1:172500-177500 GCA_024803745.1 Megascapheus bottae | reverse complement strand
TTACCCTAAACATAACCCCAAACCTAACCCTAACCCTAACCCTAACCCTAACCCTTACCCTAACCCTAACCCTAACCCTTACTCATACCATAACCCTAACCCCAAACCAAACCCTAAAACTAACCCTAACCCTAAACCTTTCCCTTAACCTAACCCTAACCCTAACACTAACACTCATCCTTACCCTAACCTTAACCCTAACACTAACCTAAAACTAACCCTAACTTTTACCCTAACCTAAACCTAACCCTTACTCTTACCCTAACCCTAACACTTAGCCTAACCCTAACAACAACCCTAACCTTAACCCTTACCCTAACCTTAACCCTAACCATTACCCTTACCCTAACCCTAACCCTAACCCTAACACTAACTTAACGCTAACCCTAACCTAACAGTAAACCTTACCCTTACCCTAACCTTAACCCTAAACCTAACCCTTACCCTTACCCTAACCATAACCCTAACCCTAACTCCGAAACCTAACCCTAACCAAAACTCTACCTCTTAGCCTTACCCTAACTCGAACCCTAACCCTAAATCTTACCCTAACCCTAACTCTAACCCTTAACCTTAACCTAACCCTAACCCTAACCCTTTACCTAAACCTACCCCTAACTCTTACCCTAACCCTAACACTAAACCTAAACCTAACACTCACCCTAACCCTAACCATAACCCTAACCCTTATCCGAACCCTAACCCTAACTCTAACCCTTAGCCTTACCCTAACGCTAACCCTAACCCTAACCCTCAACCTTACCCTAACCCAAACCCTAACCCTTACCCTAACCTAAAACTTACCTCTAACCCTAACCGTAACCCTAACGCTCACGCTAAACCTAAACCTAACACTAACCCTTACCCTAACCCTCACCCTAACCCTAACCCTTACCCTAACCCTAACCCTAACCCTAACCCTAACCCTTACCCTAACCCTCACCCTAACCCTAACCCTTACCCTTATCCTAACGCTAACCCTTAATCTAATTCGAGCAATAACACTAAATCTAACCCTTACCCTAACACTAATCCTTACCCTAATCCTAAACCTAACCCTAACCCTAACCCTAACCCTAAACCTAACCTTAACCCTAACCCTACCCTTACCCTACCCTAACCCTAACCACAAACCTAACCCTAACCCTATCCCTAACCCTTACCCTAACCCCTACCCTAACCCTAAGCCTAACCCTTACCCTAACCGTAACCCTTACCCATACCCTAACCCTAACCCTAACCCTAACCCTTACCCTAACTCTAACCGTAACCCTACCCCTAAATCTTACCCATACAATAACACTAACCCTAAACCTAAACCTAACCCTAACCCTAAACCTAATCTTAAACCTAACCCTTACCCTTACCATAACCCTAACCCTAACCCTAACCGTAAACCTAACCCTAACCCTAAACCTAACCCTTAACCTTACCCTAACACTAATCCTAACCCTAATCCTTACCCTAACCCTAACCTTATCCCTAACCCTAACACTTACCCTAACCCTAACCCTAACCCTAACCCTTACCCTAAACCTAACCCTAAACCTTATCCTAACCCTAACCCTAAACCTAACCCTAAACCTTACCCTTACCCTAACCCTAACCCTAACCCCTAACCCTAACCTTTACCCTAACCCCTAACCCTAACACTAACCCTTACCCTTATCCTAACCCTAACTCTAACCCTAACACTTTCCCTTACCCTAACCCCTACCCTAACCCTAACCCTAACCCAACCCTTACCCTAACCGTAACCCTTACCCATACCCTAACCCTAACCCTAACCCTAACAGTAACCCTAACCCTAAACCTAGCCCTAACCCTAACCCTTCCCCTAACTCTAACCCTAAACCTAACCCTAAATCTTACCCTTACACTAACACTAACCCTAAACCTAAACCTAACCCTAACCTTAAACCTAATCTTAAACCTAACCCTTACCCTTACCCTAACCCTAACCCTAACCCTAACCGTAAACCTAAACCTAACCCTAAACCTAACCCTTACCCTTACCCTAACACTAATCCTAACCCTAACCCTTACCCTAACCCTAACCCTAAACCTAACACTTACCCTAACCCTAACCCTAACCCTAACCCTTACCCTTACCCTAACCCTAAACCTTATCCTAAACCTAACCCTAAACCTAACCCTAACCCTAACCCTTACCCTTACCCTAACAATAACCCTAACCCTAAACCTAAACCTAATCTTAAACCTAACCTTTATCCTTAGCCTAACCCTAACCCTAAACCTAACCCTAACCCTAACCCTAACCCTAAACCTAACCCTTCCGTTTACCCTAACACTTATCCTAACCCTAACCCTTACCGTAACCCTAAACCTAATCCTAACCCTAACACTTACCGTAACCATACCCCGAACCCTAACCCTTACCCTAACCCTAACCCTAATCCTAAAACTTATCCTAACCCTAACCCTAAACATAACCATAACCCTAACCCTTAACCTATCCCTAACACTAACCCTAACCCCTAACCCTAACCCTAACCCGTAACATTGACCCTAACCCTAACCATTGCCCTTATTCTAACCGTAACCCTAACCCTAACACTTACCCTTACCGTAACCCCTACCTAAACCTAACCCTACCCCTAACCCTTACCCTAACCCTAATCCTAACCCTAACCCTAACACTTACACTTTCTCTAACGCTAAACCTAACCCTAAACTTTAGACTTACCCTAACCCTAACCAAACCCTAAAACTTACCCTTACCCTAAACCTAACCCTAACCCTAACCCTAACCCTAAACCTAACCCTTACCCTTTCCCTTATTTTAACCCTAACCCTAACCCTATCCCTTACCCTTACCGTAATGCTAACCCTAACCCTAACCCTAACCCTAACACATACCCTTACACTAACCCTATGCCTAACCCTAACCGTAACCCTAAACCTAACCGTAAACCTAAACGAAAACCTAACCTTAACCCTAACCCTTACCCTAACCCTAACCTTAACCCAACACTAAATCTAAACTTAACCCTATCCCTAACCCCTACCCTTACCCTAACCCTAACTTAAAACTAACCCTAACACTAACCCTAACCCTTACCCTAACCCTAACCCTAATCCTAACCCTAACCCTTGCACTTACTCTAACTCTTACCCTAACCCTAACCCTAACCCTTACCCTTACCCTCAACCTAACCCTAAACTTAACCCTAATCCTAACCCTAACCCTAACTCTACCCTTAACCCTAACCCTTATCCTTACCCTAACCCTTACCCTAACCCTAAACTTAAACCTAACCCTAACCCTAAACCTAACCCTTTCCCTTACCCTAACCCTAAGCATAAACCTAACCCTAACCCTTACCCTTACCTTAACCCTAACCCTAACCCTAACCCTAACATTAACCCTAACCCTTACCCGAAACCTAACCCTAACTCTAACCCTTACCCTAAACCTAACCCTAACCCAAACCCTTAAACTTACCCTAACCCTAACCTTAATCCTAACCCTAACCCTAACCCTTACCCTTACCCGTACCTTACCCTAACCAGAACCCTAAACCTAAACCCTACCCCTAACCGTAATCCTAACCCTAACCCTAAGACTTACCTTACCCTAAACTTAACCCTAACCTTTACGCTACACCTAACCCTAACCATAACCTAACCCATACCCTTACCCTAACCCTAACCCTAAACCTAACCCTAACCCTAACTCTTAGCCTAACACTAACCCTAATTTTATCCCTAACACTTACCATTACTCTAACCCTAACCCTAACCCTAAACCTAACCCTAACCCTAACCTTAACACTAACCCTTGCCCTTACCCTAACCCTAACCCTAAACTTAACCCTAAACCTTACCATTACCCTAACCCTTACCCTAAACTTAACCCTAACCCTAAACCTAACCTTAACCCTAACCCTTATCCTTTACCTAACCCTAACCCTAACCCTAACCCTAACCCTTAACCTAACCCTAACACTAACCCTAACACCTAACCCAAAACCTTACCATAATCCTAACCCTAACCCTAACACTAATACTATCCCCTAACCCTAACCCTAGCCCTAACCCTTACACTTACCCTTGCCTTAACCCTAACCCTAACCCTAACTCTTACCCTTACCGTAACGCTAACCCTAACCCTAACCCTAACCGTAACGCTAACTCTAACCATTAACCTAACCCTAACACTAACAATAACCACTAACACTAACCCATACCCTAACCCTAACCCTAACCTAACACTAACCCTAACCCCTAACCCTAACCCTAACCCTAACCCCTAACCCTAACACTAACCCTTACCCTTATCCTAACCCTAAACCTAAACCTAACCCTAACACTATCCCTTACCCTAACTCCTACCCTAACCCTAACCCTAAGCCTAATTCTTACCCTTACCCTAGCACTAACCCTAACCCTAACCCTTACCCTAGCTCTAATTTTAACCCTTACCCCACCCGTAAAACTAACCCTAACCCTAAACCTAAACCTAACCCTTGCCCTTACCCTAACCCTAAACCTAAAACTAACAATAACCCTAAGCCTAACCCTAACCCTTACCCTTACCCTAACCCTAACCCTAAACATAACGTTAACCCTAACACTAAACCTAACCCCTAACCCTAACCCTAACCCTAAACCTTAACCTTATCCTATCTCTAACCCTAACCCTAACACTTACCCTTACCCTAAACCCTACCCTAACCCTAACCCTAACCCTAACTCTTACCCTTAAACTAAACATAAACCCAACCGTAACCCCAACCCTAATCCTAACCCTAACCCTTACCCTTACCTAACCCTAACCCTAAAACTAACCCTTACCCTAACCCTAACCCTAACCCAAATCTTACCCTAAACCTAACCCTTACCCTAACCCTAACCCTAACCCTAACCTTAACACTAAACCTAACCCTCACACTAACCGTAACCCTAAACCTAACCCTAACCCTAACCATTACCCAAACCCTTACCCTAACCCTAAACTTAACCCCAACACTAACCCT
>JANJXV010000741.1:55000-160000 GCA_024803745.1 Megascapheus bottae | reverse complement strand
CTAACCCTTACCCTAACCCTAACCCTAACCCTTACCCTAACCCAAACCCTAAACCTTATCCTAACCCTAACCCTAAAACTAACCCTAACCCTAACCCTAACCCTTACCCTTACCCTAACCATCACCCTAACCCTAACCCTAAACCTAAACCTAATCTTAAACCTTACCTTTACCCTTAGCCTAACCCTAACCCTAAACCTAACCCTAAACTTAACCCTAACCCTAAACCTCACCCTTCCCTTTACACTAAAACTAATCCTAACCCTAACCCTTACCGTAACCCTAAACCTAATCCTAACCCTAACACTTACCATAACCATACCCCGAACCCTAACCCTTACCCTAACCCTAACCCTAATCCTAAAACTTATCCTAACCCTAACCCTAAACATAACCATAATCCTAACCCTTAACCTATCCCTAACACTAACCCTAACCCTAACCCTAACCCTAACACTTACCCTAACCCTAACCCTAACCCTAACCCTTACCCTAACCCTAACCCTAAACCTTATCCTAACCATAACCCTAAGCATAACCCTAACCCTTACCCTAACCCTTACCCTAACCCTAACCCTAACCCTAACCCTTACCCTAACCCTAACCCTAAACCTTATCCTAACCGTAACCCTAAACCTAACCCTAACCCTAATCCTAAACCTAACCCTAAACCTAAGCCTGACCTAGCCCTTACCCTTACCCAAACCCTAACCCTAAACTTAACCCTAAACTTAACCCTCACCCTAACCCTTACCCTAACCTAATCCTAACCCTAAACCTAACCATAACCCTAACCCTATCCCTAACCCTAACCCTTACTCTTACCCTAACCCTAACCCTAAACCTAACCCTAACCTTAACCCTAACCCTAACCCTTACCCTTACCCTAACCCTTACGCATAACCTAATCCTAACCCTAAACCTATCCCTAACCATCAGCCTAACCCTAACCCTAAACCTAACCATAACCCTAACCCTAACCCTAACACTTACCCTTACCCTAACCCTAAGCCTAATTTTAACGCCAACCCTAAACCTAACCCTAACCCTAACCCTAACCTTACCCAACCCTAACAATAACCCTAACCCTAATCCTACCCCTAACACTAACACCCATACCCTAACCCGAACACTAACCCTAACCCTAACCCTAACCCTTATCCTAACCCTAACCCCAACCCTAACCCTAACTCTAACACTTAACCTAACCCTAACACTAACACTACCACCTAACCCTAATCCTTACCAAAACCCTAACCCTAACCCTAACCCGAACACTAACCCTAACCCCTAACCCTAACCTTAACCCTAACCCCTAACCCTAACACTAACCCTTACACTTATCCTAACCGTAACTCTAACCCTAACACTTTCCCTTACCCTAACCCCTACCCTAACCCTAACCCTAACCCTAACCCTTAGCCTAACCGTAACCCTTACCCAAACCCTAACCCTAACCCTAAACCTAACCGTAACCCTAACCATTACCCTAACTCTAACCCTAACCCTACCCCTAAATCTTACCCTTACACTAACACTAACCCTAACCCTAACCCTAAACCTAATCTTAAACCTAACCCTTACCCTTACCCTAACCCTAACCCTAACCCTAACCCTAAACCTCACCCTAACCCTACACCTAAACCTTACCCTTACCCTAACACTAATCCTAACCCTAACCCTTACCCTAACCCTAACCCTAACCCTAACCCTAACACTTACCCTAACCCTAACCCTTACCCTAACCCTTACCCTAACCCTAACACTAAACCTTATCTTAACCCTAACCCTAACCCTAACCCTAACCCTAACCCTTACCCTTACCATAACCCTAAATTAACCCCTAAACCTAACCTTTACCCTAACCCTTAACCCTAACACTAACCCTTACCCTTATCCTATCCCTAACTCTAACCCTAACACTTTCCCTTACCCTAACCCCTACCCTAACCCTAACCCTAACCCAACCCTTACCCTAACCGAAACCCTTACCCATACCCTAACCTAACCCTAAACCTAACCCTAACCCTTACCCTAACTCTAACCCTAACACTACCCCTAAATCTTACCCTTACACTAACACTAACCCTAAACCTAAACCTAACCCTAACCCTAAACCTAATCTTAAACCTAACCCTTACCCTTACCCTAACCCTAACCCTAACCGTAAACCTAACCCTAACCCTAAACCTAACCCTTACCCTTACCCTAACACTAATCCTAACAATAACCCTTACCCTAACCCTAACCCTAACCCTAACACTTAACCTAACCCTAACCCTAACCCTAAACCTTACCCTAACCCTAACCCTAAACCTTATCCTAAACCTAACCCTAAACCTAACCCTAACCCTAACCCTTACCCTTACCCTAACCATAACCCTAACCCTAACCCTAAACCTAATCTTAAACCTAACCCTTACCCTTACCCTAACCCTAACCCTAAACCTAACCCTAAACCTAACCCTAACCCTAAACCTAACCCTTACCCTTACCCTAACACTAATCCTAACCCTAACCCTTACCCTAACCCTAACCCTAACCCTAAATCTAACACTTACCCTAACCATACCCCTAACCCTAACCCTTACCCTAACCCTAACCCTAATCCTAACCCTAACCCTTACCCTAACCCTAACCCTAACCCTAACTCTAACACTTACCCTAACCATACCCCTAACCCTAACCCTTACCCTAACCCTAACCCTAATCCTAAAACTTATCCTAACCCTAACCCTAAAGATAACCATAACCCTAACCCTTAACCTATCCCTAACACTAACCCTAACACCTAACCCTAACCCTAAACCTAACCCTAACCCTAACCCCTAACCTTAACCCTAACCCTAACCCGTAACATTGACCCTAACCCTAACCATTGCCCTTAGTCTAACCGTAACCCTAACCCTAACACTTACCCTTACCGTAACCCCTACCTAACCCTAACCCTACCCCTAACCCTTACCCTAACCCTAATCCTAACCCTAACCGTAACACTTACACTTACTCTAACGCTAAACCTAACCCCAAACTTTAGACTTACCCTAACCCTAACCCTAACCCTAAAACTTACCCTTACCCTAAACCTAACCCTAACCCTAACCCTAACCCTAAACCTAACCCTTACCCTTTCCCTTATTTTAACACTAACCCCAACCCTATTCCCTACCCTTACCGTAACACTAACCCTAACACATACCCTAACACTAACCCTATGCCTAACCCTAACCATAACCCTAAACCTAACCCTAAACCTAAACGTAAACCTAACCTAAACCCTAACCGTTACCCTAAGCCTAACCTTAACCCAACACTAAATCGAACCCTAACCCTATCCCTAACCCCCACCCTTACCCTAACCCTAACATTAAACTTAACCCTAACACTAACCCTAACCCTTACCCTAATCCTAACCCTAACACTAACCCTAAACCTTACACTTACTCTAACTCTAACACTAACCCTAAAACTAACACTTAACCTAACCCTAACCCTAAACCTAACCCTTGCCCTTACCCAAACCCTAACCCTAAACCTAACACTAAACCTAACCCTAACCCTAATCCTAAACCTTACCCTTACCCTACCCTAACCCTAAACCTAACCCTAAAACTAACCCTAAACCTAACCGCTAACCCTAACCCTAACCCTAACCCTTAACCTTATATTATCCCTAACCGTAACCCTAACTCTTACCCTTAACCTAACCCCTACCCTAACCCTAACCCTAACCCTAACCCTTACCCTAACCCTAACCCTTTCGATAACCCTAATCCTAACTCTAACCCTAACCCTAAACCTAACCTAACCCTAACCCTAACCCTAACCCTAAACCTAACCCTAACACTTTCCCTTACCCTAACGCCTACCCTAACCCTAACCCTAACCCAACCCTTACCCTAACCGTAACCCTTACCCATACCCTAACCCTAACCCTAACCCTAACCCTAACCCTAAACCTAACCCTAACCCTAACCCTAACCCTTACCCTAAACCTAACCCTAATCTTAAACCTAACCCTTACACTTACCCTAACCCTAATCCTAACCCTAAATCTAACCCTAACCCTAACCCTAAACCTAACCCTAACCCTAACCCTAACCCTTACCCTAAACCTAACCCTAATCTTAAACCTAACCCTTACACTTACCCTAACCCTAATCCTAACCCTAAATCTAACCCTAACATTAACCTTAACCCTGACCCTTACCGTTAACCTAAACATAACCCTAAAACTACACCTAACCCTAACCCTTCCCTAACCCTAACCCTAAAACTTACCCTAACCCTAACCGTAACCCTTACCCTACCACTAACACTTAGCCTAACCCTAACCCTAACGCTAATCCTTACCCTAAACCTACCCCTAACACTAACCCTTAACCTTACCCTAACCCTAAACCTAACTTTAACCCTAAACGTAACCCTAACCCTAACCCTAACCCTTACCCTTACCCTAACCCTAACCCTAACCGTAACCCTTACTCTAACCCTAACCCCAACACTAAACCTAACCCTAACCCTAACCCTTACCCTAACCCTAACCTTAACCACAACACTAAACCTAACCCTAACCCTAACCCTAAACCTAACCTTAACCTTAACCCTAACCCTTACCCTTACCCTAACACTAAACCTAACCCTAACCCTAACCCTTACCCTAACCCTAAACCTAAACTTAACCCCAACCCTAAACCTAACTCTAACCCTAACCCTAACCCTTACCCTAACACTAACCATAACCCTACCCTAAAACTTACCCTTAACCTAACTTTAACCCTAACCCTAACCCTAACCCTTATGCTAATCCTAGCCCTCACCCTACACTTACCCTAACCCTAACCCTAACGCTTACCATAACCCTAACCCTAATCCTTACCCTTACCTTAACACTAAACCTAACCCTAACCCTTACCCTTACCCTAACGCTAACCATAACCCTAACCCTAACCCTAACACATACCCTTATGCTAACCCTAAGCCTAACCCTAACCGTAACCCTAAACCTAACCCTAAACCTAACCCTAACCTTAAACCTAACACATACCCTAATCCTAAACTTAACCCCAACACTAAACCTAACCCTAACCCTAACCATAACCCTTACCCTTACCCTAACCCTAAACCTAACCCTAACCCTAACCCTTACCCTACGCTAACCCTAATCCTAACCCTAACCCTTACCCTTAACCTAACCCTAACCCTAAACCTAAAACAAAACCTAACCCTAACCTTAACCCTAACCCTACCCTAACCCTTAACCTAACCCTAACCCTAATCTTAAACCTAACCCTTACACTTACCCTAACCCTAATCCTAACCCTAAATCTAACCCTAACCCTAACCATAACCCTAACCCTTACCGTTAACCTAAACATAACCCTAAAACTAAACCTAACCCTAACCCTTCCCTAAACCAAACCCTAAAACTTACCCTAACCCTAACCGTAACCCTTACCCTACCACTAACAATTAGCCTAACCCTAAGCCTAACATTAATCCTTACCCTAACCCTACCCCTAACCCTAACCCTTACCCTTACCCTAACCCTAAACCTAACTTTAACCCTAAACGTAACCCTAACCCTAACCCTAACCCTTACCCTTACCCTAACCCTAACCCTAACCGTAACCCTTACTCTAACCCTAACCCCAACACTAAACCTAACCCTAACCCTAACCCTTACCCTAACCCTAACCCTAACCAGAACACTAAACCTAACCCTAACCCTAATCCTAAACCTAACCTTAACCTTAACCCAAACCCTTACCCTTACCCTAACGTTAAACCTAACCCTAACCCTTACCCTAACCCTAACCCTAACCTTAACCCCAACCCTAAACCTAACTCTAACCCTAACCCTAACCCTTATCCTAAACCTAACCATAACCCTTACCCTTACCTTAACACTAAACCTAACCCTAACCCTTACCCTTACACTAACGCTAACCATAACACTAACCCTAACCCTAACACATACCCTTATCCTAACCCTAAGTCTTCCCTAACCGTAACCCTAAACCTAACCCTAAACCTAACCCTAACCTTAACCCTAACACATACCCTAATCCTAACCTTAACCCCAACACTAAACCTAACCCTAACACTAACCATAACCCTTACCCTTACCCTAAACTTAACCCTAAACCTAACCCTAACCCTTACCATACCCTAACCCTAATCCTAAACCTAACCCTTACCCTTACCCTAACCCTAACCCTAATCCTAAATCTAACCCTTACACTTACCCTGAACCTAATCCTAACCCTAAATCTAACCCTAACCCTAACCTTAACCCTGACCCTTACCGTTAACCTAAACATAACCCTAAAACTAAACCTAACCCTAACCCTAACCCTAAACCTAACCCTAAACCTATCACTAACCCTAACTCTAACCCTTACCCTTACCCTAACCCTAACCCTAACCCTAAACATAACCCTAAACCTAATCCTTACCCTTACCCTAACTCTAAGCCTAACATTAACCATAACCATACCCTAACCCTAACCCTTACCCTAACCCTACCCCCAAACCTACCTCTTATCCATACCCTAACTCTAACCCTAATCCTTACCCTTACCCTAACCCTAACCCTAACCTTAACCCTTACCCTAACCCTAACCCCAACACTAAACCTAACTATAACCATAACCCTTACAATATCCCTAAACTTAACCCGAACACTAAACCTAAACCTAACCCTAACACTAACCCTTACCCTTACCCTAAACCTAACCCAAACCCTAAACCTAACCCTAACCCTTACACTTACCCTAACCCTAACCCTAAACGTAAAACTAACCCCAACCCTAACCTTAACCCTAACCCTAAGCCTAACCCTAACCCTTACCCTAACCCTTACCCTTACCATAACCCTACACCTAAAGCAAACCCTAAACCTAAACTTAACCCAAACCTTTACCCTCACCCTAACCCTAACCCTAACCCTAACCCTTACAATTACCCTAATCCTAACGCTAAGCATAATCCTTATCCTAACCCTAACCCTAACCCTAGCCCTTACCCTAACCCTAACCATAACCCTAACCCCTAACCCTAACCCTTAACCTAATCCTAACCCTAACCCTAACCCTAACCCTAACCCTTACCCTTACCCTAAACCTAAACCTAACTCTAATCCTAATCTTAACCATAACTCTAAACCTCACCCTACCCTGCCCTTACCCTAACCCCAACCCTAACCCTAACACTAACCTTAACCTTAACCCTAACCCTAAACCTAACCCTTACCCTTACCGTAACCCTAACCCTTAACCTAAACCTAACCATAACGCTAACCCTAAACTTAACCCTAACTCTACCCCTAACCCTAACCTTAACCATAACCTTAACACTAATCCTAACCCTCACCCTTATCCTAACCCTAAACCTAACCCTAACCCTAACCCTAACTCTTACCCTTACCCTAACTCGAAACCTAACCCTAACCCGAACCCTAATCTTAACCCTAACCCTAACACTAACCCTAACACATACACTTACCCTAACCCTAAACCTAAACCTAACCCTAACCCTAACCCTAACCCTACCCCTAACCCTTACCCTTACCCTAACCCTAACCCTAAACCTAACCCTAACCCTTACCCTTACCCTCATCCTAACACTAACGTTAACCCTAACCCTAATGATAACCCTAACATTAACCCTAACACTTATCCTTACCCTACCCATAACCCTAACCCTAAACCTAACCCTAACCCTAAACCTAACCCTTACCCTTACCATAACTATAACCCTAAACCTAACCCTTACCCTTACCCTTACCCTAACCCTAACCCTAAACCTTACCGTAACCCTAACCCTAACCCTAACCTTTACCCTAACCCTAAACCTAACAATTGCCCCAACCATAACCCTAACCGTAAACCTAACCCTAACCATAACCCTAACCATTACCCTTTCCCTAACCGTAACCCTAAACTTAACCGTAACCCTAACCCTAAACCTTACCCTAACCCTAACCCCAATCCTAACCCTAACCCTTACCCTTACCCTAACCCTAAGGTTAACCCTAAACATAACCTAAATCGAACCCTAACCTTAACCCTAACCCTAACCCAAACCCTAAACCTAACCCTAACCCTAACGCTTACCCTAACCCTAAACTTAAACCTTAACCCTTACCCTAACCCTAACCCTAACCCTAACCCTAACACTTACCCTAACCCTAACTCTAACTCTAACCCTAACCCTAACCCTTACCCTAACCCTAACCCTAACCCTAAACCTAAACCTTATCATAACACTAACCCTAACATTAACCCTAACCCTTAACCTAACCATAACGCTTACCCTAACCCCTAACCATAACCCATACCCTAACCCTAACCCTAACCCTAAACCCTAACTCTAACCCTAACCCTAACCCAAACCCCAAACCCTAACCCTAACCCTAACTCTAACACTTAACATTATTCTAACCCTATCCCTAACCCTAACACTTACCCTTACCCTAACCCCTACCCTAACCCTAACCTTTACCCTAAACCTTACCCTAACCCTAACCCTAAACCTAAAACTAATCCTAACCCTTACCGTTACAATAACACTAAACCTAACCCTAAACCTAACCTTAACCCTAACACTTACCCTTACCCTAACCCTAACCCTAACCCTAACCCTAAACCTTACCCTTACCTAAACCTAACCCTAATCCTTACCCTAAACCTAACCCTAACCCTAAACCTAACCTTAACCCTTACCCTTACCGTAACACTAATCCTAACCCTAACCCTAACCCTAACACATACCCTTACCCTAATCCTAACCCTAACTCTAACCGTAACCCTAAACCTAACCCTAACACTAAGTGTAACCCTAAACCTAACCCTAAACCTAAACCTAACCCTAACCCTAACCCTTATCCTAAACCTAACCTTAACCCCAACACTAAACCTAAACCTATCCCTAACCCCAAACTTTACCCTTACCCTAACCCTAACCCTAAACCTAACCCTAACGCTAACCCTTACCCTATCCCTAACCCTAATCCTAACCTTAACTCTTAACCATACCCTAAACCTAACCCTAACCCTAAAACGAACACTAACCGTTACCTTAAACCTAACCCTTACCCTTACCCTAACCCTAACCCTAACCCTAAACCTAAACCTACCCTAACCCTAACCCTAACACTTACCCTAACCCTAACCCTAATCCTAACGCTTACCCTAACCTTAACCCTAACTCTAACACTTACCCTAACCCTAACCCCAACACTAACCCTAACTCTTACCCTAACTCTAACCAAACCCTAACGCTAACCCCTAACTCTAACCCGTAACTTAACCCTAAACCTAAACCTAATCCTTCACCTAACCCTAAACCTTACCCTAACCATACCCCTAACCATAACCCTTACCATTACCCTAACCATAAACCTAAACCTAACCCTTACCCTTACCCTAACCCTAACCCTAACCTTAAATCTAAACCTAACCCTAACACTAACCCTTACCCTTACCCTAACCCTAACCCTAAACCTAACCCTAACCCTAAACCTATCCCTAACCCTAACCTTTACCCTTACCCTAACCCTAACCCTAAACCTAAAGCTTACCCTTACCCTAACCCTAACACTAACCTTAATGCTAACTCTAACCCTAACCCTAACCCTTACACTAACCCAAACACTAACCCTTACCCTTAACCTAAATCTAACCCTAAATCTAACCCTAACCCTAACCTTAACCCTAAACCTAACCTTAACCCTATCACTTACCCTAACGATATCCTTAAACCTAACCCTAATCCTAACCCTAACACTAACCTTAACCCTAACCGTAACCTTTACCCATACCCTAACCCTAACCCTAACCCTTACCCTTACCCTAACCCTAACCCTAACCCTAAACCTAACCCTTAACCTTACCCTAAGCCTAACCCTTACCCTAACCCTAACCTTAACCCCAACACTAAACCTAACCCTAACCCTAAACCTAACCCTAACCCTTAACGTTACCCTAACCCAATCCCTACACCTAACATGAAACCTAACGATAACCCTTACCCTAACCCTAACCCTAATCCTAACCCTAACCCTTACACTTACCCTAACCCAATTCCTAAACCTAACCCTAACCTTAACCATAACCCCTACCCTAACTCTAACCCTAAACCTAACCCTAAACCTTACACTTACCCTAACCCTAACCCTAACCGTAAAACTAACCCCAACCCTAAACTTAACCCTAACCCTAAACCTAACCCTTACCCTAACCTTAACCCCAACACTAAACCTAACCCTAACCCTAAACCTAACACTAACCCTAACCCTAACCCTTACCCTTACCCTAAACCTATACCTAACTCTAATCCTAACCTTAACCCAAACTCTAAACCTCACTCTACCCTAGCCCTTACCCTAACCCTAACCCTAACACTAACACTAACCTCAACTTTAACCCTATCCCTAAACCTAACTCTTACCCTTACCTTAACCCTAACCCTTAACCTTACCGTAACCCTAACGCTAACCTTAACCTTAACCCTAACTCTAACCCTAACCCTAACCTTAACCATAACCTTAACACTAATCCTAACCCTTACCTTTATCCTAACCCTAAACCTAACCCTAACCCTAACCCTAACTCTTACCCTTACCCTAACCCAAAACCTAATCCTAACCTGAACACTCAACCTTACCCTAACCCTAAACCTAACCCTAACCCTAACCCTAACCCTTACCCTAACCCTAAACTTAAACCTTAACCCTTCCCCTAACCCTAACCCTAACCCTAACCCTAACACTTACCCTAAACCTACCTCTAACCCTAACCCTAACCCCTAACCCTAACCCTAACCCTAACCCGAACCCAAACCCTACCCTAAACCTAACTCTAACACTTAACATTATTCTAACCCTAACCCTAAGCGTAACACTTTCCCTTACCCTAACCCCTACTCTAACCCTAACCCTTACCCTAAACCTTACCCTAACCCTAACCCTAAACCTAACTCTAATCCTAACCCTTACCCTTACAATAACCCTAAACCTAACCCTAAACCTAACCTTAACCCTAACACTTCCCCTTACCCTAACCCTAACCCTAACCCTAAACCTTACCCTTACCTAAACCTAACCCTAATCCTTACCCTAAACCTAACCCTAACCCTAACCCTAACCTTAACCCTTACCCTTACCGTAACGCTAATCCTAACCCTAACCCTAACCCTAACACATACCCTTACCCTAACCCTAACCCTAACTCTAACCGTAACCCTAAACCTAACCCTAAACCTAACCCTAACACTAAGCGTAACCCTAAACCTAACCCTAAACCTAACCCTAACCCTAACCCTTACCCTAAACCTAACCTTAACCCCAACACTAAACCTAAACCTATCCCTAACCCCAACCTTTAACCTTACCCTAACCCTAACCCTAAACCTAACCCTAACGCTAACCCTTACCCTAAACCTAACCCTAATCCTAACCTTAAATCTTACCCTTACACTAAACCTAACCCTAACCCTAAAAGAAACCCTAACCGTTACCTTAACACTAACCCTTACCCTTACCATAACCTTAACCCTAACCCTAAACCTAAACCTAAACCTAACCCTAAACCTAACACTTACCCTAACCCTAACCCTAATCCTAACGCTTACCCTAACCTTAACCCTAACTCTAACACTTACCCTAACCCTAACCCAAACCCTAATCCTAACCCTTACCCTAACTCTAACCAAACCCTAACGCTAATCCCTAACTCTAACCCTTAACCTAACCCTAACCCTAACCCTAACCCTTAACCTAACCCTAAACCTTACCCTAACCATAACCCTAACCATAACCCTTACCCTTACCCTAACCCTAACAATAAACCTAACCCTTAAGCTTACCCTAACCCTAACCCTAACCTTAACTCTAAACCTAACCCTAACACTAACACTTACCCTTACCCTAACCCTAACCCTAAACCTAACCCTAACCCTAAATCTATCCCTAACCCTAACCTTTACCCTTACCCTAACCCTAACCCTAAAGCAAAACCTTACCCTTACCCTAACCCTAACACTAACCTTAATGCTAACTCTAACCCTAACCCTAACCCTTACACTAACCCAAACACTAACCCTTACCCTTAACCTAAACCTAACCCTAAACCTAACCCTAACCCTAAGCTTAACCCTAAACCTAACCTTAACCCTAACACTTACCCTAACGCTAACCTTAAACCTAACCCTAACCCTAACCCTAACACTAACCTTAACCCTAACCCTAACCCTTACCCATACCCTAACCCTTACCCTGAACCTAACCCTTAACCTTACCCTAACCCTAAACCTATCCTTAACTCCAACCCTAAATCTAACCCTAACCCTAACCCTAAACCTTACCCTACGCCTAACCCTTACCCTTACCCTAACCTTAACCCCAACACTAAACCTAACCCTAACCCTTAACCTTACCCTAACCCAGTCCCTAAACCTAACATTATCCCTAACCATAACGCTTACCCTAACCCTAACCCTAATCCTAACCCTAACCCTTACACTTAACCTAACCCAATCCCTAAACCTAACCCTAACCTTAACCATAACCCTAACCCTAACCCTAACTCTAACACTAACCCTTACCCTTATCCTAACCCTAACATTAAACCTAACCCTAACCCTAACCCTAACCCTAACTTAACCCTAACCCTATCCCTAACACTTACCCTAAACCTAACCTTAAACCTAATCCTAACCCTAACCGTAACACTAACCCTAACCCTAACCTTAACCCTAACCCTAACCCTTACCCTTACTCTAACCCTAACCCTAACCCTAACCGTAACCCCTACCCTTACCCTAACCCTAAACCTAACCTTAACCCCAACCGTAAATCTAACCCTCACCCTAACCCTAAACCTAACCCTAACCCTAACACTAACCCTAACCCTAAACCTAACCCTAACCCTAACCCTAACTCTAAACCTTACACTTACCCTAACCCTAACCCTAAACATAATCCTTAAACTAACCCTAACCCTAACTCTAGCCCTTACCCTAACCCTAACCCTAACCCTAACCCCTAACCATAACCCTTAACCTAATCCTAACCCTAACCCTAACCCTAACCCTTACCCTTACCCTAAACCTAACTGTAATCCTAAACTTAACCCTAACTCTAAACCTCACCCTACCCTAACCCTTACCCTTACCCTAACCCTAACCCTAATTCTAACCCTTACCCTTACCCTAACACTAAACCTAACCTTAACCCCAACCCTAAATCTGACCCTAACCGTAACCCTAAACCTTACCCTAACCCTACCCCTTACCCTAACCCTAACCTTAATCCCAACACTAAACCTAACCCTAAACCTAAAACTAACCCTAACCCTTACCCTAACCCAAACCCTAAACGTAACCCTAACCATAACCATAACCCTTGCCCTAACCCTAACCCTAATCCTAAACCTAACCCTTACCCTTACCCTAACACTAACCCTAACCCTAAAACTAACCCCAATCCTAAACTTAACCCTAATCCTAACCCTTACCCTAACCCTAACCCTAATCCTAACCCTAACCCTTCCCTTACCCTAACCCCAACCCTAAATCTAACCCTAACCTTAACCCTAAACCTAACCCTTAACCTAACCCTGTCCCTAACCCTAACCCTTACCCTTACCCTAAACCTAACCCTAAACCTATCCCTAACCATAACCCCTAACCCTAACCATAACCCTTACCCTTACCCTAACCCTAACACTAATATTAATGCTAACACTAACCCTACTCCTAACCCTTACCTAGCCCTAACACTTACCCTAAACCTTACCGTAACCCTAACCCTAACCCTTACCCTTTGCCTAACCCTAACCCTAACTCTAACACTAAACTTTACCCTTAACCTAACCCTAACCCTAAACCTAACCCTAACCCTAACCATTACCCTAACCTTAAACCTAACCCTAACCCTAACGCTAACACTTACCCTAACCCTAACCTTAACCCTAACCCTAACCCTTACCCTTACCCTAACCCTAAACCTAACCCTAAACCTAACCCTTACCCTTACCCTAACCCTAAACCTAACCTTAACCCCAACCCTAAATCTAACCCTAACCCTAACCCTCACTTTACTCTAAGCCTAACCCTTACCCTAACCCTAAACTTAACCCCAGCACTAAACCTAAACCTCACCCTAAACCTAACCCTAAACCTTAACCTTACCCTAACCCAAATCCTAACCCTAACCCTAACCCGAAACCTAAACCTAACCCTTACGCTAACCTAACCCTAACCCTAATCCTTACCGTTACCCTAACCCTAACCCTAACCCTAAACCTAACCCTAACCCTAACCCTAACCCTAACAGTATCCTTAACCCTAACCCTATCCCTAACACTTACTCTAACCCCTACCCTAGCCCTAACCCTAACCCTAAACCTTACCCTAAGCCTAACCCTAACCCTAACCCTAACAATTACCCGTGTCATAACCCTAAACCTAACCCTAACCTTAACCATAACCCTAACCCTAACCCTAACCCTTACCCTTACCCTAAACCTAACCCTAACCCTAAACCTTACACTTACCCTAACCCTATCCATAACCCTAACCCTTAACCCTACACTAACCCTAACCCTAAACCTAACCCTAAAAATATCCCCTAACCCTAACCCTAACCCTATCACTTACCCTTACCCTAACCCTAACCCTAACTCTAACACTAACCCTTACATTTATCCTAACCCTAACCTTAAACCTAACCCTAACCCTAACCCTAACACTTACCCTAACCCTAACCTTAACCCTAACCCTAACCCTTACCCTTACCCTAACCCTAAACCTAACCCTAAACCTAACCCTTACCCTTAACCTAACCCTAAACCTAACCTTAACCCCAACCCTAAATCTAACCCTAACCCTAACCCTAACTTTACTCTAAGCCTAACCCTTACCCTAACCCTAAACTTAACCCCAGCACTAAACCTAAACCTCACCCTACACCTAACCCTAAACCTTAACCTTACCCTAACCCAAATCCTAACCCTAACCCTAACCCGAAACCTAAACCTAACCCTTATGCTAACCTAACCCTAACCCTAATCCTTACCGTTACCCTAACCCTAACCCTAAACCTAACCCTAACCCTAACCCTAACCCTCACACTATCCCTAACCCTAACCCTATCCCTAATACTTACTCTAACCCCTACCCTAGCCCTAACCCTAACCCTAAACCTTACCCTAAGCCTAACCCTAACCCTAACCCTAACCCTAACAATTACCCGTATCCTAACCCTAAACCTAACCCTAACCTTAACCATAACCCTAACCCTAACCCTAACCCTTACCCTTACCCTAAACCTAACCCTAACCCTAAACCTTATACTTACCCTAACCCTATCCATAACCCTAACCCTTAACCCTACACTAACCCTAAACCTAAACCTAACCCTAACAATATCCCCTAACCCTAAACCTAACCCTATCACTTACCCTTACCCTAACCCTAACCCTAACTCTAACACTAACCCTTACATTTATCCTAAACCCTAACATTAAACCTAACCCTAACCCTAACCCTAACCTTAACCCAAACCCTAATCTTAACACTTAACCTAACCCTAACCTTAATCCTAATCCTAACCCTAACCCTAACACTAACACTAACCGTAACCTTAAGCCTAACCCTAACCCTTACCCTTACCCTAACCCTAACCCTAACATTAACCCTTACCCTAATCCTAAACCTTACCCTAAGCCTAACCCTTACCGTAACCCTAACTTTAACCCCAACACTAAACCTAACCCTAACCCTAAACCTAACCCTAACCGTTACCCTTAACTTAACCCTAACCCTAAACCTAAACCTAACCCTAACCTTAACCCTAATCCTAACCTTAAACCTAACACTTACCCTAACGCTAACCTTAAACCTAACCCTAACCCTAACCCTAACACTAACTTTAACCCTATCCCTAACCCTTACCCTAAACCTTCCCCGAAGCCTAACCCTAACTCTTACCCTTACGTTAACCCTAACCCTAATCCTATCCCTAACCCTAACACTAACCCTAACACATACACTTACCCTAACCCTAACCCTTAACCTAACCCTAACCCTAACCCTGATGCTAATCCTAACCCTAAACCTTCCCCTTACCCTAACCCTAACCGTAAAGCTAACCCTAACCCTAAACTTAACACAAAACTTTACCCTCACCCTAACACTAACCCTAACCCTAAACCTAACCCTAACCCTAACCCTAACCCTTACCCTTACCCTAACCCTAACCCTAACCGTAATCCTTAAGCTAACCCTAACCCTAACCCTAGCCCTTACCCTAACCCTAACCCTAACCCTAACCCTAACCCCTAACCATAACCCTTACCCTAACCCTAACCCTAATCCTAACCCTAACCCTTACACTTACCCTAACCCAATTCCTAAACCTAACCCTAACCTTAACCATAACCCTTACCCTAACTCTAACCCTAAACCTAACCCTAAACCTTACACTTACCCTAACCCTAACCCTAACCGTAAAACTAACCCCAACCCTAAACTTAACCCTAACCCTAAACCTAACCCTTACCCTAACCTTAACCCCAACACTAAACCTAACCCTAACCCTAAACCTAACACTAACCCTAACCCTAACCCTAATCCTAACCCGAAACCTTCCCCTTACCCTAACCCTAACCGTAAAGCTAACCCTAACCCTAAACTTAACACAAAACTTTACCCTCACCCTAACACTAACCCTAACCCTAAACCTAACCCTAACCCTAACCCTAACCCTTACCCTTACCCTAACCCTAACCCTAACCATAATTCTTAACCTAACCCTAACCCTAACCCTAGCCCTTACCCTAACCCTAACCCTAACCCTAACCCTAACCCCTAACCATAACCCTTACCCTAACCCTAACCCTAATCCTAACCCTAACCCTTACACTTACCCTAACCCAATTCCTAAACCTAACCCTAACCTTAACCATAACCCTTACCCTAACTCTAACCCTAAACCTAACCCTAAACCTTACACTTACCCTAACCCTAACCCTAACCGTAAAACTAACCCCAACCCTAAACTTAACCCTAACCCTAAACCTAACCCTTACCCTAACCTTAACCCCAACACTAAACCTAACCCTAACCCTAAACCTAACACTAACCCTAACCCTAACCCTTACCCTTACCCTAAACCTATACCTAACTCTAATCCTAACCTTAACCCAAACTCTAAACCTCACTCTACCCTAGCCCTTACCCTAACCCTAACCCTAACACTAACACTAACCTCAACTTTAACCCTATCCCTAAACCTAACTCTTACCCTTACCTTAACCCTAACCCTTAACCTTACCGTAACCCTAACGCTAACCTTAACCTTAACCCTAACTCTAACCCTAACCCTAACCTTAACCATAACCTTAACACTAATCCTAACCCTTACCTTTATCCTAACCCTAAACCTAACCCTAACCCTAACCCTAACTCTTACCCTTACCCTAACCCAAAACCTAATCCTAACCTGAACACTCAACCTTACCCTAACCCTAAACCTAACCCTAACCCTAACCCTAACCCTTACCCTAACCCTAAACTTAAACCTTAACCCTTCCCCTAACCCTAACCCTAACCCTAACCCTAACACTTACCCTAAACCTACCTCTAACCCTAACCCTAACCCCTAACCCTAACCCTAACCCTAACCCGAACCCAAACCCTACCCTAAACCTAACTCTAACACTTAACATTATTCTAACCCTAACCCTAAGCGTAACACTTTCCCTTACCCTAACCCCTACTCTAACCCTAACCCTTACCCTAAACCTTACCCTAACCCTAACCCTAAACCTAACTCTAATCCTAACCCTTACCCTTACAATAACCCTAAACCTAACCCTAAACCTAACCTTAACCCTAACACTTCCCCTTACCCTAACCCTAACCCTAACCCTAAACCTTACCCTTACCTAAACCTAACCCTAATCCTTACCCTAAACCTAACCCTAACCCTAACCCTAACCTTAACCCTTACCCTTACCGTAACGCTAATCCTAACCCTAACCCTAACCCTAACACATACCCTTACCCTAACCCTAACCCTAACTCTAACCGTAACCCTAAACCTAACCCTAAACCTAACCCTAACCCTAACCCTTACCCTAAACCTAACCTTAACCCCAACACTAAACCTAAACCTATCCCTAACCCCAACCTTTACCCTTACCCTAAACCTAACCCTAAACCTAACCCTAACGCTAACCCTTACCCTAAACCTAACCCTAATCCTAACCTTAAATCTTACCCTTACACTAAACCTAACCCTAACCCTAAAAGAAACCCTAACCGTTACCTTAACACTAACCCTTACCCTTACCCTAACCTTAACCCTAACCCTAAACCTAAACCTAAACCTAACCCTAAACCTAACACTTACCCTAACCCTAACCCTAATCCTAACGCTTACCCTAACCTTAACCCTAACTCTAACACTTACCCTAACCCTAACCCAAACCCTAATCCTAACCCTTACCCTAACTCTAACCAAACCCTAACGCTAATCCCTAACTCTAACCCTTAACTTAACCCTAACCCTAACCCTAACCCTTAACCTAACCCTAAACCTTACCCTAACCATAACCCTAACCATAACCCTTACCCTTACCCTAACCCTAACAATAAACCTAACCCTTAAGCTTACCCTAACCCTAACCCTAACCTTAACTCTAAACCTAACCCTAACACTAACACTTACCCTTACCCGAACCCTAACCCTAAACCTAACCCTAACCCTAAACCTATCCCTAACCCTAACCTTTACCCTTACCCTAACCCTAACACTAAACCAAAACCTTACCCTTACCCTAACCCTAACACTAACCTTAATGCTAACTCTAACCCTAACCCTAACCCTTACACTAACCCAAACACTAACCCTTACCCTTAACCTAAACCTAACCCTAAACCTAACCCTAACCCTAAGCTTAACCCTAAACCTAACCTTAACCCTAACACTTACCCTAACGCTAACCTTAAACCTAACCCTAACCCTAACCCTAACACTAACCTTAACCCTAACCCTAACCCTTACCCATACCCTAACCCTTACCCTGAACCTAACCCTTAACCTTACCCTAACCCTAAACCTATCCTTAACTCCAACCCTAAATCTAACCCTAACCCTAAACCTAAACCTTACCCTACGCCTAACCCTTACCCTTACCCTAACCTTAACCCCAACACTAAACCTAACCCTAACCCTTAACCTTACCCTAACCCAATCCCTAAACCTAACATTATCCCTAACCATAACCCTTACCCTAACCCTAACCCTAATCCTAACCCTAACCCTTACACTTAACCTAACCCAATCCCTAAACCTAACCCTAACCTTAACCATAACCCTTACCCTAACACTAACCCTAAACCTAACCCTAACCCTTACACTTTCCCTAACCCTAACCCTAACCGTAAAACTTACCCCAACCCTAACCTTAACCCTAACCTAACATTAACCCTTACCCTAATCCTAAACCTTACCCTAAGCCTAACCCTTACCCTAACCCTAACTTTAACCCCAACACTAAACCTAACCCTAACCCTAAACTTAACACAAAACTTTACCCTCACCCTAACACTAACCCTAACCCTAAAACTAACCCTAACCCTAACCCTAACCCTTACCCTTACCCTAACCCTAACCCTAACCATAATCCTTAACCTAACCCTAACCCTAACCCTAGCCCTTACCCTAACCCTAACCCTAACCCTAACCCTAACCCCTAACCATAACCCTTAACCTAATCCTAACCCTAACCCTAACCCTAACCCTTACCCTTACCCTAAACCTAACTCTAATCCTAAACTTAACCCTAACTCTAAACCTCACCCTACCCTAGCCCTTACCCTAACCCTAACCCTAACCCTAACACTAACCTTAACCTTAACCCTAACCCTAAACCTAACCCTTAACCTTACCCTAACCCTAACCCTAACGCTAACCCTAACCTTAAACCTAACTCTAACCCTGACCCTAACCTTAACCATAACCTTAACACTAATCCTAACATTTACCCTTATCCTAACCCTAAACATAACCCTAAACCTAACCCTAACTCTTACACTTACCCTAACCCTAACCCTAACCCTTACCCTTACTTTAACCCTAACCCTAATCCTAACTCTAACCCTAACACAAACCCTAACACATACACTTACCCTAACCCTAACCCTTAACCTAACCCTAACCCTAACCCTAACCCTAAACCTTACCTTAAAACTAACCTTAACCCTAGCCCTTACCCTAACCCTAACCCTAACCCTAACCTTAACCTTAACCCTAACCTTATCCCTAACCCCTAACCCTAACCGTAACCCTAACCCTAACCCTAACCCTCACCCTCACCCTTACCCTAACCCTAACCCTAACCCTAACCCTTACACTTATCCTAACCCTAAACCTAAACCTAACCCTAACCCTAACCTTAACCCTAACCCTAACCCTAACCCTAACCATAACCCTTACCCTTACCCTAACCCTACCCTAAACCTAACCCTAACCTACCCCTAACCCTAACACCTAACCCTAACCCTAACCCTAACCCTTACCCTTACCCCAACCCTAACCCTAACCTTATCCCAACCCTAACCCTATCCCTAACCCCTAACCCAAATCATTAACGTAACCCTAACCCTAACCCTAACCCTAACCCTTACCCTTACCCTAAGCATAACTCTAACCCTAACACGAACCCTAACCCTAACTCTTACCCGAACCCTAACCCTAAAGGTTACCCTAACCCTAACCCTAACCCTAACCCGTACCCTTATCCTAACCCTAAACCTAAACCTAACCCTAAACCTAACACTAACCCTAACCATTACCTTTACCCTTACCCTAACCTTAACCCTAAACCTAAACTTAACCCTAAACCTAACCCTAACCCTTACCCTAACCATAACCCTAACACTAACCTCCCCCTTACCCTTACCCTAACCCTAACGCTAACCTTAACCCTAACCCTAACCCTAACCCTTACCCTTACCCTATCCCTAACCCTAAACCTAACCCTAACCTAACCCTAACACTAACACCTAACCCTAATCATAACCCTAACTCTTAAACTTACCCTAACACTAACCCTAACCCTAACCCTAACACTTACCCTAACCCTCACCCTAATCCTAACCCTAATTCTTACCCTTACCCTGACCCTAACCCTTACCCTAAACTTAACCCTAACCCTAACCCTATCCCTAACCCTTACCCTTACCCTAAGCCTAACCCTAAACCTAACATTAACCCTAACCCTTACCTTTAACCTAACCCTAACCCAATCCCTAACAATAACCCTTTCCCTTACCCTAAACCAAACCCTAAACCTAACCCTAACCCTAACCCTAACACTTACCCTAGCCCTAACACTAACCCTAACCCTTACCCTAACCCTAACCCTAACCCTTACCCTTTCCCTAACCCTAACCCTAACTCTAACACTAACCCTTACCCTTAACCTAACCCTAACCCTAAACCTAACCCTAACCCTAACCGTAACACTAACCTTAAATCTAACCCTAACCCTAACTCTAACTCTTACCCTAACCCTAACCTTAACCCTAACCCTAACCCTTACCCTTACCCTAACCCTAAACCTAACCCTAACCCTAACCCTTACCCTTACCCTAACTCTAAACCTATCCTTAACCCCAACCCTAAATCTAACCCTAACCCTAACCCTAACCTTATCCTAACCCTAACCCTTAACCTAACCCTAAACTTACCCCCAACACTAAACCTAACCCTAACACTAAACGTAACCCTAAACCTTACCCTTACCCTAAACCAAATCCTAACCCTAACCCTAACCCTAACCCTTACCCTTACCCTAACCCTAACCCTAACCCTAAAACTAACCCTAACCCTAAACATAACCCTAACCCTAACCCTAACCCTTACCCTAAACCTAACCCTAACCCTAAACCTAACCCTAACCCTTACCATTACCCTAACCCTAAACCTAACCCTAACCCTAACCCTTACCCTTACCCTAAGCCTAATTCTAACCCTAAACCGAAACCTAAACCTAACCCTTACCCTAATCCTAACCCTAAACCTTACCCTAACCCTAACGCTAACCCTAACCTTAACCCTAACGCTAATCATAACCCTAACCCTAATTCTTACCCTTACCCTAACGCTAACCCTAAACCTACCCCTAACCCTAACCCTAACCCTAACCCTAATCCTTACACTATCCCTAACAATTACCCTTACCGTAAGCCGAACCCTAAACCTAACACTAACCCTAAACCTTACCTTTACCCTAACCATAACCCTATCCCTAACCCTACCACTTACCCTTACCCTATCCCTAACCCTAACCTTAACTCTAACCCTAACCTTAACCCTAACCCTTACCCTTACACTAACCCTAACCCTAAACCTAACCTTAACCCTAACCCTATCCCTAACCCTAACCCTTACCCTTACCCTAACCCTAACCCTAAACCTAACCCTATACATATCCCCTAATCCTAACCCTAACCCTAACCCTTACCCTTACCCTAACCCTAACCCTAACTCTAACACTAACCCTTACCCTTATCCTAACCCTAACATTAAACCTAACCCTAACCCTAACCCTAACCCTAACTTAACCCTAACCCTATCCCTAACACTTACCCTAAACCTAACCTTAAACCTAATCCTAACCCTAACCGTAACACTAACCCTAACCCTAACCTTAACCCTAACCCTAACCCTTACCCTTACTCTAACCCTAACCCTAACCCTAACCGTAACCCCTACCCTTACCCTAACCCTAAACCTAACCTTAACCCCAACCGTAAATCTAACCCTCACCCTAACCCTAAACCTAACCCTAACCCTAACACTAACCCTAACCCTAAACCTAACCCTAACCCTAACCCTAACTCTAAACCTTACACTTACCCTAACCCTAACCCTAACCATAATCCTTAAACTAACCCTAAACCTAACCCTAGCCCTTACCCTAACCCTAACCCTAACCCTAACCCCTAACCATAACCCTTAACCTAATCCTAACCCTAACCCTAACCCTAACCCTTACCCTTACCCTAAACCTAACTGTAATCCTAAACTTAACCCTAACTCTAAACCTCACCCTACCCTAACCCTTACCCTTACCCTAACCCTAACCCTAATTCTAACCCTTACCCTTACCCTAACACTAAACCTAACCTTAACCCCAACCCTAAATCTGACCCTAACCGTAACCCTAAACCTTACCCTAACCCTACCCCTTACCCTAACCCTAACCTTAATCCCAACACTAAACCTAACCCTAAACCTAAAACTAACCCTAACCCTTACCCTAACCCAAACCCTAAACGTAACCCTAACCATAACCATAACCCTTGCCCTAACCCTAACCCTAATCCTAAACCTAACCCTTACCCTTACCCTAACACTAACCCTAACCCTAAAACTAACCCCAATCCTAAACTTAACCCTAATCCTAACCCTTACCCTAACCCTAACCCTAATCCTAACCCTAACCCTTCCCTTACCCTAACCCCAACCCTAAATCTAACCCTAACCTTAACCCTAAACCTAACCCTAAACCTAACCCTATCCCTAACCCTAACCCTTACCCTTACCCTAAACCTAACCCTAAACCTATCCCTAACCATAACCCCTAACCCTAACCATAACCCTTACCCTTACCCTAACCCTAACACTAATATTAATGCTAACACTAACCCTACTCCTAACCCTTACCTAGCCCTAACACTTACCCTAAACCTTACCGTAACCCTAACCCTAACCCTTACCCTTTGCCTAACCCTAACCCTAACTCTAACACTAAACTTTACCCTTAACCTAACCCTAACCCTAAACCTAACCCTAACCCTAACCATTACCCTAACCTTAAACCTAACCCTAACCCTAACGCTAACACTTACCCTAACCCTAACCTTAACCCTAACCCTAACCCTTACCCTTACCCTAACCCTAAACCTAACCCTAAACCTAACCCTTACCCTTACCCTAACCCTAAACCTAACCTTAACCCCAACCCTAAATCTAACCCTAACCCTAACCCTCACTTTACTCTAAGCCTAACCCTTACCCTAACCCTAAACTTAACCCCAGCACTAAACCTAAACCTCACCCTAAACCTAACCCTAAACCTTAACCTTACCCTAACCCAAATCCTAACCCTAACCCTAACCCGAAACCTAAACCTAACCCTTACGCTAACCTAACCCTAACCCTAATCCTTACCGTTACCCTAACCCTAACCCTAACCCTAAACCTAACCCTAACCCTAACCCTAACCCTAACAGTATCCTTAACCCTAACCCTATCCCTAACACTTACTCTAACCCCTACCCTAGCCCTAACCCTAACCCTAAACCTTACCCTAAGCCTAACCCTAACCCTAACCCTAACAATTACCCGTATCCTAACCCTAAACCTAACCCTAACCTTAACCATAACCCTAACCCTAACCCTAACCCTTACCCTTACCCTAAACCTAACCCTAACCCTAAACCTTACACTTACCCTAACCCTATCCATAACCCTAACCCTTAACCCTACACTAACCCTAACCCTAAACCTAACCCTAAAAATATCCCCTAACCCTAACCCTAACCCTATCACTTACCCTTACCCTAACCCTAACCCTAACTCTAACACTAACCCTTACATTTATCCTAACCCTAACCTTAAACCTAACCCTAACCCTAACCCTAACACTTACCCTAACCCTAACCTTAACCCTAACCCTAACCCTTACCCTTACCCTAACCCTAAACCTAACCCTAAACCTAACCCTTACCCTTAACCTAACCCTAAACCTAACCTTAACCCCAACCCTAAATCTAACCCTAACCCTAACCCTAACTTTACTCTAAGCCTAACCCTTACCCTAACCCTAAACTTAACCCCAGCACTAAACCTAAACCTCACCCTACACCTAACCCTAAACCTTAACCTTACCCTAACCCAAATCCTAACCCTAACCCTAACCCGAAACCTAAACCTAACCCTTATGCTAACCTAACCCTAACCCTAATCCTTACTGTTACCCTAACCCTAACCCTAAACCTAACCCTAACCCTAACCCTAACCCTAACACTATCCCTAACCCTAACCCTATCCCTAATACTTACTCTAACCCCTACCCTAGCCCTAACCCTAACCCTAAACCTTACCCTAAGCCTAACCCTAACCCTAACCCTAACAATTACCCGTATCCTAACCCTAAACCTAACCCTAACCTTAACCATAACCCTAACCCTAACCCTAACCCTTACCCTTACCCTAAACCTAACCCTAACCCTAAACCTTATACTTACCCTAACCCTATCCATAACCCTAACCCTTAACCCTACACTAACCCTAAACCTAAACCTAACCCTAAAAATATCCCCTAACCCTAAACCTAACCCTATCACTTACCCTTACCCTAACCCTAACCCTAACTCTAACACTAACCCTTACATTTATCCTAAACCCTAACATTAAACCTAACCCTAACCCTAACCCTAACCTTAACCCAAACCCTAACCTTAACACTTAACCTAACCCTAACCTTAATCCTAATCCTAACCCTAACCCTAACACTAACACTAACCGTAACCTTAAGCCTAACCCTAACCCTTACCCTTACCCTAACCCTAACCCTAACATTAACCCTTACCCTAATCCTAAACCTTACCCTAAGCCTAACCCTTACCGTAACCCTAACTTTAACCCCAACACTAAACCTAACCCTAACCCTAAACCTAACCCTAACCGTTACCCTTAACTTAACCCTAACCCTAAACCTAACCCTAACCCTAACCTTAACCCTAATCCTAACCTTAAACCTAACACTTACCCTAACGCTAACCTTAAACCTAACCCTAACCCTAACCCTAACACTAACTTTAACCCTATCCCTAACCCTTACCCTAAACCTTCCCCGAAGCCTAACCCTAACTCTTACCCTTACCTTAACCCTAACCCTAATCCTATCCCTAACCCTAACACTAACCCTAACACATACACTTACCCTAACCCTAACCCTTAACCTAACCCTAACCCTAACCCTGATGCTAATCCTAACCCTAAACCTTCCCCTTACCCTAACCCTAACCGTAAAGCTAACCCTAACCCTAAACTTAACACAAAACTTTACCCTCACCCTAACACTAACCCTAACCCTAAACCTAACCCTAACCCTAACCCTAACCCTTACCCTTACCCTAACCCTAACCCTAACCGTAATCCTTAAGCTAACCCTAATCCTAACCCTAGCCCTTACCCTAACCCTAACCCTAACCCTAACCCTAACCCTAACCCCTAACCATAACCCTTACCCTAACCCTAACCCTAATCCTAACCCTAACCCTTACACTTACCCTAACCCAATTCCTAAACCTAACCCTAACCTTAACCATAACCCTTACCCTAACTCTAACCCTAAACCTAACCCTAAACCTTACACTTACCCTAACCCTAACCCTAACCGTAAAACTAACCCCAACCCTAAACTTAACCCTAACCCTAAACCTAACCCTTACCCTAACCTTAACCCCAACACTAAACCTAACCCTAACCCTAAACCTAACACTAACCCTAACCCTAACCCTAATCCTAACCCGAAACCTTCCCCTTACCCTAACCCTAACCGTAAAGCTAACCCTAACCCTAAACTTAACACAAAACTTTACCCTCACCCTAACACTAACCCTAACCCTAAACCTAACCCTAACCCTAACCCTAACCCTTACCCTTACCCTAACCCTAACCCTAACCATAATCCTTAACCTAACCCTAACCCTAACCCTAGCCCTTACCCTAACCCTAACCCTAACCCTAACCCTAACCCCTAACCATAACCCTTACCCTAACCCTAACCCTAATCCTAACCCTAACCCTTACACTTACCCTAACCCAATTCCTAAACCTAACCCTAACCTTAACCATAACCCTTACCCTAACTCTAACCCTAAACCTAACCCTAAACCTTACACTTACCCTAACCCTAACCCTAACCGTAAAACTAACCCCAATCCTAAACTTAACCCTAACCCTAAACCTAACCCTTACCCTAACCTTAACCCCAACACTAAACCTAACCCTAACCCTAACCCTAACACTAACCCTAACCCTAACCCTTACCCTTACCCTAAACCTATACCTAACTCTAATCCTAACCTTAACCCAAACTCTAAACCTCACTCTACCCTAGCCCTTACCCTAACCCTAACCCTAACACTAACACTAACCTCAACTTTAACCCTATCCCTAAACCTAACTCTTACCCTTACCTTAACCCTAACCCTTAACCTTACCGTAACCCTAACGCTAACCTTAACCTTAACCCTAACTCTAACCCTAACACTAACCTTAACCATAACCTTAACACTAATCCTAACCCTTACCTTTATCCTAACCCTAAACCTAACCCTAACCCTAACCCTAACTCTTACCCTTACCCTAACCCAAAACCTAATCCTAACCTGAACAATCAACCTTACCCTAACCCTAAACCTAACCCTAACCCTAACCCTAACCCTTACCCTAACCCTAAACTTAAACCTTAACCCTTCCCCTAACCCTAACCCTAACCCTAACCCTAACACTTACCCTAAACCTACCTCTAACCCTAACCCTAACCCCTAACCCTAACCCTAACCCTAACCCGAACCCAAACCCTACCCTAAACCTAACTCTAACACTTAACATTATTCTAACCCTAACCCTAAGCGTAACACTTTCCCTTACCCTAACCCCTACTCTAACCCTAACCCTTACCCTAAACCTTACCCTAACCCTAACCCTAAACCTAACTCTAATCCTAACCCTTACCCTTACAATAACCCTAAACCTAACCCTAAACCTAACCTTAACCCTAACACTTCCCCTTACCCTAACCCTAACCCTAACCCTAAACCTTACCCTTACCTAAACCTAACCCTAATCCTTACCCTAAACCTAACCCTAACCCTAACCCTAACCTTAACCCTTACCCTTACCGTAACGCTAATCCTAACCCTAACCCTAACCCTAACACATACCCTTACCCTAACCCTAACCCTAACTCTAACCGTAACCCTAAACCTAACCCTAAACCTAACCCTAACCCTAACCCTTACCCTAAACCTAACCTTAACCCCAACACTAAACCTAAACCTATCCCTAACCCCAACCTTTACCCTTACCCTAAACCTAACCCTAAACCTAACCCTAACGCTAACCCTTACCCTAAACCTAACCCTAATCCTAACCTTAAATCTTACCCTTACACTAAACCTAACCCTAACCCTAAAAGAAACCCTAACCGTTACCTTAACACTAACCCTTACCCTTACCCTAACCTTAACCCTAACTCTAAACCTAAACCTAAACCTAACCCTAAACCTAACACTTACCCTAACCCTAACCCTAATCCTAACGCTTACCCTAACCTTAACCCTAACTCTAACACTTACCCTAACCCTAACCCAAACCCTAATCCTAACCCTTACCCTAACTCTAACCAAACCCTAACGCTAATCCCTAACTCTAACCCTTAACTTAACCCTAACCCTAACCCTAACCCTTAACCTAACCCTAAACCTTACCCTAACCATAACCCTAACCATAACCCTTACCCTTACCCTAACCCTAACAATAAACCTAACCCTTAAGCTTACCCTAACCCTAACCCTAACCTTAACTCTAAACCTAACCCTAACACTAACACTTACCCTTACCCGAACCCTAACCCTAAACCTAACCCTAACCCTAAACCTATCCCTAACCCTAACCTTTACCCTTACCCTAACCCTAACACTAAACCAAAACCTTACCCTTACCCTAACCCTAACACTAACCTTAATGCTAACTCTAACCCTAACCCTAACCCTTACACTAACCCAAACACTAACCCTTACCCTTAACCTAAACCTAACCCTAAACCTAACCCTAACCCTAAGCTTAACCCTAAACCTAACCTTAACCCTAACACTTACCCTAACGCTAACCTTAAACCTAACCCTAACCCTAACCCTAACACTAACCTTAACCCTAACCCTAACCCTTACCCATACCCTAACCCTTACCCTGAACCTAACCCTTAACCTTACCCTAACCCTAAACCTATCCTTAACTCCAACCCTAAATCTAACCCTAACCCTAAACCTAAACCTTACCCTACGCCTAACCCTTACCCTTACCCTAACCTTAACCCCAACACTAAACCTAACCCTAACCCTTAACCTTACCCTAACCCAATCCCTAAACCTAACATTATCCCTAACCATAACCCTTACCCTAACCCTAACCCTAATCCTAACCCTAACCCTTACACTTAACCTAACCCAATCCCTAAACCTAACCCTAACCTTAACCATAACCCTTACCCTAACACTAACCCTAAACCTAACCCTAACCCTTACACTTTCCCTAACCCTAACCCTAACCGTAAAACTTACCCCAACCCTAACCTTAACCCTAACCTAACATTAACCCTTACCCTAATCCTAAACCTTACCCTAAGCCTAACCCTTACCCTAACCCTAACTTTAACCCCAACACTAAACCTAACCCTAACCCTAAACTTAACACAAAACTTTACCCTCACCCTAACACTAACCCTAACCCTAAACCTAACCCTAACCCTAACCCTAACCCTTACCCTTACCCTAACCCTAACCCTAACCATAATCCTTAACCTAACCCTAACCCTAACCCTAGCCCTTACCCTAACCCTAACCCTAACCCTAACCCTAACCCCTAACCATAACCCTTAACCTAATCCTAACCCTAACCCTAACCCTAACCCTTACCCTTACCCTAAACCTAACTCTAATCCTAAACTTAACCCTAACTCTAAACCTCACCCTACCCTAGCCCTTACCCTAACCCTAACCCTAACCCTAACACTAACCTTAACCTTAACCCTAACCCTAAACCTAACCCTTAACCTTACCCTAACCCTAACCCTAACGCTAACCCTAACCTTAAACCTAACTCTAACCCTGACCCTAACCTTAACCATAACCTTAACACTAATCCTAACATTTACCCTTATCCTAACCCTAAACATAACCCTAAACCTAACCCTAACTCTTACACTTACCCTAACCCTAACCCTAACCCTTACCCTTACTTTAACCCTAACCCTAATCCTAACTCTAACCCTAACACAAACCCTAACACATACACTTACCCTAACCCTAACCCTTAACCTAACCCTAACCCTAACCCTAACCCTAAACCTTACCCTAAAACTAACCTTAACCCTAGCCCTTACCCTAACCCTAACCCTAACCCTAACCTTAACCTTAACCCTAACCTTATCCCTAACCCCTAACCCTAACCGTAACCCTAACCCTAACCCTAACCCTCACCCTTACCCTAACCCTAACCCTAACCCTAACCCTTACACTTATCCTAACCCTAAACCTAAACCTAACCCTAACCCTAACCTTAACCCTAACCCTAACCCTAACCCTAACCATAACCCTTACCCTTACCCTAACCCTACCCTAAACCTAACCCTAACCTACCCCTAACCCTAACACCTAACCCTAACCCTAACCCTAACCCTTACCCTTACCCCAACCCTAACCCTAACCTTATCCCAACCCTAACCCTATCCCTAACCCCTAACCCAAATCATTAACGTAACCCTAACCCTAACCCTAACCCTAACCCTTACCCTTACCCTAAGCATAACTCTAACCCTAACACGAACCCTAACCCTAACTCTTACCCGAACCCTAACCCTAAAGGTTACCCTAACCCTAACCCTAACCCTAACCCGTACCCTTATCCTAACCCTAAACCTAAACCTAACCCTAAACCTAACACTAACCCTAACCATTACCTTTACCCTTACCCTAACCTTAACCCTAAACCTAAACTTAACCCTAACCCTAACCCTAACCCTTACCCTAACCATAACCCTAACACTAACCTCCCCCTTACCCTTACCCTAACCCTAACGCTAACCTTAACCCTAACCCTAACCCTAACCCTTACCCTTACCCTATCCCTAACCCTAAACCTAACCCTAACCTAACCCTAACACTAACACCTAACCCTAATCATAACCCTAACTCTTAAACTTACCCTAACACTAACCCTAACCCTAACCCTAACACTTACCCTAACCCTCACCCTAATCCTAACCCTAATTCTTACCCTTACCCTGACCCTAACCCTTACCCTAAACTTAACCCTAACCCTAACCCTATCCCTAACCCTTACCCTTACCCTAAGCCTAACCCTAAACCTAACATTAACCCTAACCCTTACCTTTAACCTAACCCTAACCCAATCCCTAACAATAACCCTTTCCCTTACCCTAAACCAAACCCTAAACCTAACCCTAACCCTAACCCTAACACTTACCCTAGCCCTAACACTAACCCTAACCCTTACCCTAACCCTAACCCTAACCCTTACCCTTTCCCTAACCCTAACCCTAACTCTAACACTAACCCTTACCCTTAACCTAACCCTAACCCTAAACCTAACCCTAACCCTAACCGTAACACTAACCTTAAATCTAACCCTAACCCTAACTCTAACTCTTACCCTAACCCTAACCTTAACCCTAACCCTAACCCTTACCCTTACCCTAACCCTAAACCTAACCCTAACCCTAACCCTTACCCTTACCCTAACTCTAAACCTATCCTTAACCCCAACCCTAAATCTAACCCTAACCCTAACCCTAACCTTATCCTAACCCTAACCCTTAACCTAACCCTAAACTTACCCCCAACACTAAACCTAACCCTAACACTAAACGTAACCCTAAACCTTACCCTTACCCTAAACCAAATCCTAACCCTAACCCTAACCCTAACCCTTACCCTTACCCTAACCCTAACCCTAACCCTAAAACTAACCCTAACCCTAAACATAACCCTAACCCTAACCCTAACCCTTACCCTAAACCTAACCCTAACCCTAAACCTAACCCTAACCCTTACCATTACCCTAACCCTAAACCTAACCCTAACCCTAACCCTTACCCTTACCCTAAGCCTAATTCTAACCCTAAACCGAAACCTAAACCTAACCCTTACCCTAATCCTAACCCTAAACCTTACCCTAACCCTAACGCTAACCCTAACCTTAACCCTAACGCTAATCATAACCCTAACCCTAATTCTTACCCTTACCCTAACGCTAACCCTAAACCTACCCCTAACCCTAACCCTAACCCTAACCCTAATCCTTACACTATCCCTAACAATTACCCTTACCGTAAGCCGAACCCTAAACCTAACACTAACCCTAAACCTTACCTTTACCCTAACCATAACCCTATCCCTAACCCTACCACTTACCCTTACCCTATCCCTAACCCTAACCTTAACTCTAACCCTAACCTTAACCCTAACCCTTACCCTTACACTAACCCTAACCCTAAACCTAACCTTAACCCTAACCCTATCCCTAACCCTAACCCTTACCCTTACCCTAACCCTAACCCTAAACCTAACCCTATACATATCCCCTAATCCTAACCCTAACCCTAACCCTAACCCTTACCCTAACCCTAACCCTAACTCTAACACTAACCCTTACCCTTATCCTAACCCTAACATTAAACCTAACCCTAACCCTAACCCTAACCCTAACTTAACCCTAACCCTATCCCTAACACTTACCCTAAACCTAACCTTAAACCTAATCCTAACCCTAACCGTAACACTAACCCTAACCCTAACCTTAACCCTAAACCTAACCCTTACCCTTACTCTATCCCTAACCCTAACCCTAACCGTAACCCCTACCCTTACCCTAACCCTAAACCTAACCTTAACCCCAACCGTAAATCTAACCCTCACCCTAACCCTAAACCTAACCCTAACCCTAACACTAACCCTAACCCTAAACTAACCCTAACCCTAACCCTAACTCTAAACCTTACACTTACCCTAACCCTAACCCTAACCATAATCCTTAAACTAACCCTAACCCTAACCCTAGCCCTTACCCTAACCCTAACCCTAACCCTAACCCCTAACCATAACCCTTAACCTAATCCTAACCCTAACCCTAACCCTAACCCTTACCCTTACCCTAAACCTAACTGTAATCCTAAACTTAACCCTAACTCTAAACCTCACCCTACCCTAACCCTTACCCTTACCCTAACCCTAACCCTAATTCTAACCCTTACCCTTACCCTAACACTAAACCTAACCTTAACCCCAACCCTAAATCTGACCCTAACCGTAACCCTAAACCTTACCCTAACCCTACCCCTTACCCTAACCCTAACCTTAATCCCAACACTAAACCTAACCCTAAACCTAAAACTAACCCTAACCCTTACCCTAACCCAAACCCTAAACGTAACCCTAACCATAACCATAACCCTTGCCCTAACCCTAACCCTAATCCTAAACCTAACCCTTACCCTTACCCTAACACTAACCCTAACCCTAAAACTAACCCCAATCCTAAACTTAACCCTAATCCTAACCCTTACCCTAACCCTAACCCTAATCCTAACCCTAACCCTTCCCTTACCCTAACCCCAACCCTAAATCTAACCCTAACCTTAACCCTAAACCTAACCCTAAACCTAACCCTATCCCTAACCCTAACCCTTACCCTTACCCTAAACCTAACCCTAAACCTATCCCTAACCATAACCCCTAACCCTAACCATAACCCTTACCCTTACCCTAACCCTAACACTAATATTAATGCTAACACTAACCCTACTCCTAACCCTTACCTAGCCCTAACACTTACCCTAAACCTTACCGTAACCCTAACCCTAACCCTTACCCTTTGCCTAACCCTAACCCTAACTCTAACACTAAACTTTACCCTTAACCTAACCCTAACCCTAAACCTAACCCTAACCCTAACCATTACCCTAACCTTAAACCTAACCCTAACCCTAACGCTAATACTTACCCTAACCCTAACCTTAACCCTAACCCTAACCCTTACCCTTACCCTAACCCTAAACCTAACCCTAAACCTAACCCTTACCCTTACCCTAACCCTAAACCTAACCTTAACCCCAACCCTAAATCTAACCCTAACCCTAACCCTCACTTTACTCTAAGCCTAACCCTTACCCTAACCCTAAACTTAACCCCAGCACTAAACCTAAACCTCACCCTAAACCTAACCCTAAACCTTAACCTTACCCTAACCCAAATCCTAACCCTAACCCTAACCCGAAACCTAAACCTAACCCTTACGCTAACCTAACCCTAACCCTAATCCTTACCGTTACCCTAACCCTAACCCTAACCCTAAACCTAACCCTAACCCTAACCCTAGCCCTAACCCTAACCCTAACCCTAACCCTAACCCTAACCCTAACCCTAACCCTAACCCTAACCTTACCCTAAGCCTAACCCTAACCCTAACCCTAACAATTACCCGTGTCATAACCCTAAACCTAACCCTAACCTTAACCATAACCCTAACCCTAACCCTAACCCTTACCCTTACCCTAAACCTAACCCTAACCCTAAACCTTACACTTACCCTAACCCTATCCATAACCCTAACCCTTAACCCTACACTAACCCTAACCCTAAACCTAACCCTAAAAATATCCCCTAACCCTAACCCTAACCCTATCACTTACCCTTACCCTAACCCTAACCCTAACTCTAACACTAACCCTTACATTTATCCTAACCCTAACCTTAAACCTAACCCTAACCCTAACCCTAACACTTACCCTAACCCTAACCTTAACCCTAACCCTAACCCTTACCCTTACCCTAACCCTAAACCTAACCCTAAACCTAACCCTTACCCTTAACCTAACCCTAAACCTAACCTTAACCCCAACCCTAAATCTAACCCTAACCCTAACCCTAACTTTACTCTAAGCCTAACCCTTACCCTAACCCTAAACTTAACCCCAGCACTAAACCTAAACCTCACCCTACACCTAACCCTAAACCTTAACCTTACCCTAACCCAAATCCTAACCCTAACCCTAACCCGAAACCTAAACCTAACCCTTATGCTAACCTAACCCTAACCCTAATCCTTACCGTTACCATAACCCTAACCCTAAACCTAACCCTAACCCTAACCCTAACCCTAACACTATCCCTAACCCTAACCCTATCCCTAATACTTACTCTAACCCCTACCCTAGCCCTAACCCTAACCCTAAACCTTACCCTAAGCCTAACCCTAACCCTAACCCTAACAATTACCCGTATCCTAACCCTAAACCTAACCCTAACCTTAACCATAACCCTAACCCTAACCCTAACCCTTACCCTTACCCTAAACCTAACCCTAACCCTAAACCTTATACTTACCCTAACCCTATCCATAACCCTAACCCTTAACCCTACACTAACCCTAAACCTAAACCTAACCCTAAAAATATCCCCTAACCCTAAACCTAACCCTATCACTTACCCTTACCCTAACCCTAACCCTAACTCTAACACTAACCCTTACATTTATCCTAAACCCTAACATTAAACCTAACCCTAACCCTAACCCTAACCTTAACCCAAACCCTAACCTTAACACTTAACCTAACCCTAACCTTAATCCTAATCCTAACCCTAACCCTAACACTAACACTAACCGTAACCTTAAGCCTAACCCTAACCCTTACCCTTACCCTAACCCTAACCCTAACATTAACCCTTACCCTAATCCTAAACCTTACCCTAAGCCTAACCCTTACCGTAACCCTAACTTTAACCCCAACACTAAACCTAACCCTAACCCTAAACCTAACCCTAACCGTTACCCTTAACTTAACCCTAACCCTAAACCTAACCCTAACCCTAACCTTAACCCTAATCCTAACCTTAAACCTAACACTTACCCTAACGCTAACCTTAAACCTAACCCTAACCCTAACCCTAACACTAACTTTAACCCTATCCCTAACCCTTACCCTAAACCTTCCCCGAAGCCTAACCCTAACTCTTACCCTTACCTTAACCCTAACCCTAATCCTATCCCTAACCCTAACACTAACCCTAACACATACACTTACCCTAACCCTAACCCTTAACCTAACCCTAACCCTAACCCTGATGCTAATCCTAACCCTAAACCTTCCCCTTACCCTAACCCTAACCGTAAAGCTAACCCTAACCCTAAACTTAACACAAAACTTTACCCTCACCCTAACACTAACCCTAACCCTAAACCTAACCCTAACCCTAATCCTAACCCTTACCCTAACCCTAACCCTAACCGTAATCCTTAAGCTAACCCTAACCCCTAACCATAACCCTTACCTTAACCCTAACCCTAATCCTAACCCTAACCCTTACACTTACCCTAACCCAATTCCTAAACCTAACCCTAACCTTAACCATAACCCTTACCCTAACTCTAACCCTAAACCTAACCCTAAACCTTACACTTACCCTAACCCTAACCCTAACCGTAAAACTAACCCCAACCCTAAACTTAACCCTAACCCTAAACCTAACCCTTACCCTAACCTTAACCCCAACACTAAACCTAACCCTAACCCTAAACCTAACACTAACCATAACCCTAACCCTAATCCTAACCCGAAACCTTCCCCTTACCCTAACCCTAACCGTAAAGCTAACCCTAACCCTAAACTTAACACAAAACTTTACCCTCACCCTAACACTAACCCTAACCCTAAACCTAACCCTAACCCTAACCCTAACCCTTACCCTTACCCTAACCCTAACCCTAACCATAATCCTTAACCTAACCCTAACCCTAACCCTAGCCCTTACCCTAACCCTAACCCTAACCCTAACCCTAACCCCTAACCATAACCCTTACCCTAACCCTAACCCTAATCCTAACCCTAACCCTTACACTTACCCTAACCCAATTCCTAAACCTAACCCTAACCTTAACCATAACCCTTACCCTAACTCTAACCCTAAACCTAACCCTAAACCTTACACTTACCCTAACCCTAACCCTAACCGTAAAACTAACCCCAACCCTAAACTTAACCCTAACCCTAAACCTAACCCTTACCCTAACCTTAACCCCAACACTAAACCTAACCCTAACCCTAAACCTAACACTAACCCTAACCCTAACCCTTACCCTTACCCTAAACCTATACCTAACTCTAATCCTAACCTTAACCCAAACTCTAAACCTCACTCTACCCTAGCCCTTACCCTAACCCTAACCCTAACACTAACACTAACCTCAACTTTAACCATATCCCTAAACCTAACTCTTACCCTTACCTTAACCCTAACCCTTAACCTTACCGTAACCCTAACGCTAACCTTAACCTTAACCCTAACTCTAACCCTAACCCTAACCTTAACCATAACCTTAACACTAATCCTAACCCTTACCTTTATCCTAACCCTAAACCTAACCCTAACCCTAACCCTAACTCTTACCCTTACCCTAACCCAAAACCTAATCCTAACCTGAACACTCAACCTTACCCTAACCCTAAACCTAACCCTAACCCTAACCCTAACCCTTACCCTAACCCTAAACTTAAACCTTAACCCTTCCCCTAACACTAACCCTAACCCTAACCCTAACACTTACCCTAAACCTACCTCTAACCCTAACCCTAACCCCTAACCCTAACCCTAACCCTAACCCGAACCCAAACCCTACCCTAAACCTAACTCTAACACTTAACATTATTCTAACCCTAACCCTAAGCCTAACACTTTCCCTTACCCTAACCCCTACTCTAACCCTAACCCTTACCCTAAACCTTACCCTAACCCTAACCCTAAACCTAACTCTAATCCTAACCCTTACCCTTACAATAACCCTAAACCTAACCCTAAACCTAACCTTAACCCTAACACTTCCCCTTACCCTAACCCTAACCCTAACCCTAAACCTTACCCTTACCTAAACCTAACCCTAATCCTTACCCTAAACCTAACCCTAACCCTAACCCTAACCTTAACCCTTACCCTTACCGTAACGCTAATCCTAACCCTAACCCTAACCCTAACACATACCCTTACCCTAACCCTAACCCTAACTCTAACCGTAACCCTAAACCTAACCCTAAACCTAACCCTAACCCTAACCCTTACCCTAAACCTAACCTTAACCCCAACACTAAACCTAAACCTATCCCTAACCCCAACCTTTACCCTTACCCTAAACCTAACCCTAAACCTAACCCTAACGCTAACCCTTACCCTAAACCTAACCCTAATCCTAACCTTAAATCTTACCCTTACACTAAACCTAACCCTAACCCTAAAAGAAACCCTAACCGTTACCTTAACACTAACCCTTACCCTTACCCTAACCTTAACCCTAACCCTAAACCTAAACCTAAACCTAACCCTAAACCTAACACTTACCCTAACCCTAACCCTAATCCTAACGCTTACCCTAACCTTAACCCTAACTCTAACACTTACCCTAACCCTAACCCAAACCCTAATCCTAACCCTTACCCTAACTCTAACCAAACCCTAACGCTAATCCCTAACTCTAACCCTTAACTTAACCCTAACCCTAACCCTAACCCTTAACCTAACCCTAAACCTTACCCTAACCATAACCCTAACCATAACCCTTACCCTTACCCTAACCCTAACAATAAACCTAACCCTTAAGCTTACCCTAACCCTAACCCTAACCTTAACTCTAAACCTAACCCTAACACTAACACTTACCCTTACCCGAACCCTAACCCTAAACCTAACCCTAACCCTAAACCTATCCCTAACCCTAACCTTTACCCTTACCCTAACCCTAACACTAAACCAAAACCTTACCCTTACCCTAACCCTAACACTAACCTTAATGCTAACTCTAACCCTAACCCTAACCCTTACACTAACCCAAACACTAACCCTTACCCTTAACCTAAACCTAACCCTAAACCTAACCCTAACCCTAAGCTTAACCCTAAACCCTATCCCTAACCCTAACCCTTACCCTAACCCTAACCCAAACCCTTACCCTAACCCTAACCCTAACCCTAACCCTAACACTAACACTAAACTCTAACCCTAACCATAACCTTAAACCTAATCCTAACCCTAACCCTAACACTAACCCTAACCCTAACCCTTACCCTTACCTAACCCTAACCCTAACCCAAACCGTAACCCCTACCCTTACCCTAACTTTAAACCTAACCTTAACCCCAACCCTAAATCTAACCCTCACCCTAATCCTAACCCTTACCCTAAACCTAACCCTTACCCTAACCGTAACCCTAACCCTTACCCTAACCCTAACCCTTACCCTAACCCTAACCCTTACCCTAACCCTAACCTTAACCCCAATACTAAACCTAACCCTAACCCTAAACCTACCCTAAACCTTATTCTTACCCTACCCCTAACCCAAACCCTAAGCGTAACCCTAACCGTAACCATAACCCTTAACCTAACCCTAACCCTAATCCTAAACCTAAACCTTACCCTTACCCTAACACTAACCCTAACCCTAAAACTAACCCCAACCCTAAACTTAACCCTAACCCTAAACCTAATCCTAACCCTCACCCTAACTCTAAACCTAATCCTAACCCTAACCCTTCCCCTTACCCTAACCCTAACCGTAAAACTAACCCTAACCCTAAAATTAACCCTAACTTTTACCCTCACCCTAACCCTAACTATAACCCTAAACCTAACCCTAACCCTAACCCTAACACTAACACTTACCCTTACCTTAACCATAATCCCTACCCTAAGCCTAACCCTAACCCTAGCCCTTACCCTAACCCTAACTCTAACCCAAAAAATTAACCCTAACCCTTAACCTATCCCGAACCCTAAACCTAACCCTAACCCTTACCCTTACCCTAACCCTAAACCTAACTCTAATCCTAACCTTAACCCTAACTCTAAACCTTACCCTACCCTAACCTTTACCCTAATCCTAACCCTAACCCTAACCCTAAACTTAACCTTAACCCTAATCCTATCCTAACCCTTACCCTTACCCTAACCCTAACCCTAAACCTAACCCTAACCCTAACGCTAACCCTAACCTTAACCCTTCCTCTAACCCTAAACCTAACCTTACCCTTAACCTTAACCCTAACTCTTACCCTTACCCTTACCCTAACCCTAACCCTAAACTTAACCCCAACTCTAAACCTAACCCTAACCCTAACCCTTACCCTAACGCTAACCCTAAATCTAACCCTACCCTAAAACTTACCCTTACCCTAACGCTAACCCTAACCCTAACCCTAACCCTTATCTTACCCTAACCCTAACCCTAACAATTAAAATAAACCTAACCAAACCCTAACCCTTACCCTTACCCTATCGCTAACCCTAACCCTAACACATACAATAACCCTTAACCTTACCCTAATCGTAACCCTAACCTTAACTCAACCCTAAACCTAACCCTAACACTAACCCTAACCCCTACACTTACCCTAACCCTAACCATAACCCTAACGCTAATCCTAACCCTAACACTTACCCTTACCCTAACCCTAACCCTTATCCTAACCCTAACCCTAACCCTAACCCTAACACTTACCCTTAACCTACTCTAACCCTAAACCTAACCCTAACCGATACCCTAACCCTAACCCTAACACTTACCCTAACCCTAACCTTAAACCTAATCCTAACCCTAACCCTAACACTAACCTTAAGCCTAACCCTAACCCTTACCCTTAATCTAACCCTAACCCTAACTCTAACATTAACCCTTACCCTTATCCTAACTCCAACATTAAACCTAACCCTAACTCTAACCCTAACCTTAACCCTAACCCTAACCCTAACCCTAACACTTACCCTAACCCTAACCTTAAACCTAATCCTAACCCTAACCCTAACACTAACCCTAACCCTAATCGTAACCTTAACCCTAAAACTTACCCTTACCTAACCCTAACCCTAACCCAAACCGTAACCCCTACCCTTACCCTAACCCTAAACCTAACCTTAACCCCAACCCTAAATCTATCCCTCACCCTAATTCTTACCTTTACCCGAACCATAACCCTTACCCTAACCCTAACCCTAACCCTAACCCTTACACTTACCCTAAACCTAACCCTAACCCTAACTCAAACCCTAAACATAACCCTAACTGTAACCATAACCCTTACCCTAACCCTAACCCTAATCCTAACCCTAACCCTTACCCTTACCCTAACACTAACCCTAACCCTAAAACTAACCCCAACCCTAAACTTAACCCTAACCCTAACCCTAACCCTTAACCTAACCCTAAACCTAATCCTAACCCTAACCCTTCCCCTTACCCTAACCCTAACCCTAAAACTAACCCTAACCCAAAACTTAACCCTAACTTTTACCCTCACCCCAACCCTAACCCTAACCCTAAACCTAACCCTAACCCTAACCCTAACATTAACCCTTACCCTTACCCTAACCCTAACCATAATCCTTACCCTAACCCTAACCGTAACCCTAGCTCTTACCCTAACCCTAACCCTAACCCTAACCCAAAACAAAAACCCTAACCCTTAACCTAACCCGAACCCTAAACCTAACCCTAACCCTTACCCTTACCCTAACCCTAAACCTAACTCTAATCCTAACCTTGACCCTAACTCTAAACCTTACCCTACCCTAACCTTTACCCTAATCCTAACCCTAACTATAACCCTAACCTTAACCTTAACCCTAATCCTATCCTAACCCTTACCCTTACCCTAACCCTAACCCTAAACCTAACCCTAACCCTAATGCTAACCCTAACCTTAACCCTACCTCTAACCCTAACCCAAACCTTACCCTTAACCTTAACCCTAATCCTAACCCTTACCCTTACCCTAACCCTAAATCTAACCTTAACCCCAACCCTAAATCTAACCCTCACCCTAATCCTAACCCTTACCCTAACCCTAACCCTTCCCCTAACCCTAACCCTAAACCTAACCCTTACCCTAACCCTAACCCTAACCCTAACCCTTACCCTAACCCTAACCTTAACCCCAATACTAAACCTAACCCTAACCCTAATCCTTACCCTAACCCTAACCCAAACCCTAAACGTAACCCTAACCGTAACCATAACCCTTACCCTAACCCTAACCCTAATCCTAACCCTAACTCTTACCCTTACCCTAACACTAAAGCTAACCCTAAAACTAACCCCAACCCTAAACTTAACCCTAACCCTAACCCTAACCCTAACACTTACCCTAACCCTAAACCTAAACCTAACCATAACCCCTAACCCTAACCGTAACCATAACCCTAACTCTAACGCTTACCCTTACCCTAACCCTAACCTTAATGCTAACCCTAACCTAAACCCTAACCCTTACCCTTATCCTAACCCTAAACCTAAACCTAACCCTAACTCTAACCTTAACCCTAACCATAACCCTAAACCTAACCCTTACCCTTACCCTAACCCTAACCCTAACCCTAAACCTAACCCTAACCTAACCCTAACCCTAACACCTGACCCTAACCCTAACCCTAACCCTAAACTTACCCTAACACTAACCCTAACCCTAACCCTAACACTTACCCTAACCCTAACCCTAACCCTTACCCTTACCCTAACCCTAACCCTAAACTTAACCCCAACTCTAAACCTAAACCTAACCCTAACCCTAACCATAACCCTAACGCTAACCCTAACCCTAACACTTACCCTTACTTTACCCTAAACATAACCCTTATCCTAACCCTAACCCTAACCCTAACACTAAACCCTAACCCTAACCCGAAACCTAACCCTAAACCTAACCCTAACCCTAACCATTACCCTTACCCTACGCCTAATTCTAACGCTAACCCGAAACCTAAACCTAACCCTTATCCTAACCCTAACCCTAATCCTTACCCTAAGCCTAACCCTAACCCTAACCTTAACCCTAACGCTAACCCTAGCCCTAACCCTAAACCTTACCCTTACCCTAACCCTAACCCTAAACCTAACCCTAACCCTAACCCTAACCCTAACCCTAACACTATCCCTAACCCTTACTCTTACCCTAAGCCTATCCCTAAACCTAACACTAACCCTAAACCTTACCTTTACCCTAACCCTAACCCTACCCTAACCCTACCCCTTACCCTTACCCTATCCCTAACGCTAACCTTAACCCTAAACTTAACCCTAACCCTAACCTTAACCCTTACCCTAACCCTGACCCTAAACCTAACCCTGACACTAACCTTATCCCTAACCCTAACCCTTACCCTAACCCTAACCCTAACCCTTACCCTAAACCTAACCCTAACCCTAACACTAACCCTAACACTAAACCCTAACCCTAACCACAACCTTAAACCTAATCCTAACCCTAACCCTAACACTAACCCTAACCCTAACCGTAACCTTAACCCTAACCCTTACCCTTACCTAACCCCTACCCTTACCCTAACCTTAAACCTAACCTTAACCCCAACCCTAAATCTAACACTCACCCTAATCCTAACCCTTACCCTAACCCTAACCCTTACCCTAATCCTAACCCTAACCCTTACCCTAACCCTAAACCTAACCCTAACCCTTACCCTAACCCTAACCTTAACCCCAATACTAAACCTAACCCTAACCCTAAACCTACCCTAAACCTTATCCTTACCCTAACCCTAACCCAAACCCTAAGCGTAACCCTAACCGTAACCATAACCCTTAACCTAACCCTAACCCTAATCCTAAACCTAAACCTTACCCTTACCCTAACACTAACCCTAACCCTAAAACTAACCCCAACCCTAAACTTAACCCTAACCCTAACCCTAATCCTAACCCTCACCCTAACTCTAAACCTAATCCTAACCCTAACCCTTCCCCTTACCCTAACCCTAACCGTAAAACTAAACCTAACCCTAAACTTAACCCTAACTTTTACCCTCACCCTAACCCTAACCCTAACCCTAAACCTAATCCTAACCATAATCCTAACACTAACACTTACCCTTACCCTAACCCTAACCATAATCCCTACCCTAAGCCTAACCCTAACCCTAGCCCTTACCCTAACCCTAACCCTAACCCAAAACAATAACCCTAACCCTTAACCTAACCCGAACCCTAAACCTAACCCTAACCCTTACCCTTACCCTAACCCTAAACCTAACTCTAATCCTAACCTTAACCCCAACTCTAAACCTAACCCTAACCCTAACCCTAACCCTAACCCTTACCCTAACGCTAACCCTAAATCTAACCCTACCCTAAAACTTACCCTTACCCTAACTCTAACCCTAACCCTAACCCTAACCCTTATCTTACCCTAACCCTAACCCTAACAATTAAAATAAACCTAACCAAACCCTAATCGTAACCCTAACCTTAACTCAAACCTAAACCTAACCCTAACACTAACCCTAACCCCTACACTTACCCTAACCCTAACCATAACCCTAACGCTAATCCTAACCCTAACACTTACCCTTACCCTAACCCTAACCCTTATCCTAACCCTAACCCTTACTCTAAACCCTAACCCTAACCCTAACCCTTAACCTAACCCTAACCCTAACCCGAACCCTTACCCTTACCCTAAGCATAACTCTAACCCTCACCCGAAACCTAACCCTAAACCTTACCCTAACCCTAACCCTAACCGTTACCCTAACCCTAATCCTAACCCTAAACTTAACCCTAACGCTTACCCTAACCATAACCCTAATCCTTACCCTTTCCCTAACCCTAACCCTAAACCTAACACTAACCCTAACCTTAAACCTAAACCGAACCCTCACCTTAACCCTAACCCTAACCCTAACCCTAACACTTACCCTAACCCTAACCTTAAACCTAATCCTAACACTAACCCTAACACTAACACTAACCCTAACCTTAACCCTAACCCTAACCCTTACCCTTACCCTAACCCTAACCCTAACCCTAACTCTAACACTAACCCTTACCCTTATCCTAACTCCAACATTAAACCTAACCCTAACCCTAACCCTAACCCTAACCTTAATCCTAACCCTAACCCTAACCCTAACACTTACCCAAACTCTAACACTAACCCTTACTCTTATCCTAACCCTAACATTAAACCTAACCCTAAACCTAACCCTAACCTTAACCTAACCCTAACCCTAACACTTACCCTAACCCTAACCTTAAACCTAATCCTAACCCTAACCCTAACCCTAAACTTAAGCCTAACCCTAACCCTTACCCTTACCCTAACCCTAACCCTAACTCTAACACTAACCCTTACCCTTATCCTAACTCCAACATTAAACCTAACCCTAACCCTAACCCTAACCTTAACCCTAACCCTAACCCTAACCCTAACACTTACCCTAACCCTAACCTTAAACCTAATCCTAAACCTAACCCTAACACTAACCCTAACCCTAATCGTAACCTTAACCCTAACCCTTACCCTTACCTAACCCTAACCCTAACCCAAACCGTAACCCCTACCCTTACCCTACCCCTAAACCTAACCTTAACCCCAACCCTAAATCTAACCCTCACCCTAATCCTTACCCTTACCCGAACCATAACCCTTACCCTAACCCTAACCCTAACCCTAACCCTTACCCTTACCCTAAACCTAACCCTAACCCTAACCCTAACCCTTACCCTAACCCTAACCTTAACCCCAATACTAAAACTAACCCTAACCCTAAACCTAACCCTAACAATTATCCTTACCCTAACCCTAACTCAAACCCTAAACATAACCCTAACTGTAACCATAACCCTTACCCTAACCCTAACCCTAATCCTAACCCTGACCCTTACCCTTACCCTAACACTAACCCTAACCCTAAAACTAACCCCAACCCTAAACTTAACCCTAACCTTAACCCTAACCCTAACCCTTAACCTAACCCTAAACCTAATCCTAACCCTAACCCTTCCCCTTACCCTAACCCTAACCCTACAACTAACCCTAACCCAAAACTTAACCCTAATTTTACCCTCACCCCAACCCTAACCCTAACCCTAAACCTAACCCCAACCCTAATCCTAACATTAACCCTTACCCTTACCCTAACCCTAACCATAATCCTTACCCTAACCCTAACCCTAACCCTAGCCCTTACCCTAACCCTAACCCTAACCCAAAACAATAACCCTAACCCTTAACCTAACCCGAACCCTAAAACTAACCCTAACCCTTACCCTTACCCTAACCCTAAACCTAACTCTAATCCTAACCTTAACCCTAACTCTAAACCTTACCCTACCCTAACCTTTACCCTAATCCTAACCCTAACCCTAACCCTAACCTTAACCTTAACCCTAATCCTATCCTAACCCTTATCCTTACCCTAACCCTAACCCTAAACCTAACCCTAAACGTAACGCTAACCCTAACCTTAACCCTACCTCTAATCCTAACCCAAACCTTACCCTTAAGCTTAACCCTAATCCTAACCCTTACCCTTACCCTAACCCTAAATCTAACCTTAACCCCAACCCTAAAACTAACCCTCACCCTAATCCTAACCCTTACCCTAACCCTAACCCTTACCCTAACCCTAACCCTAAACCTAACCCTTACCCTAACCTAACCCTAACCCTAACCCTTACCCTAACCCTAACCTTAACCCCAATACTAAACCTAACCCTAACCCTAATCCTTATCCTAACCCTAACCCAAACCATAAACGTAACCCTAACCGTAACCATAACCCTTACCCTAACCCTAACCCTAATCCTAACCCTAACTCTTACCCTTACCCTAACACTAAAGCTAACCCTAAAACTAACCCCAACCCTAAACTTAACCCTAACCCTAACCCTAACCCTAACCCTTACCCTAACCCTAAACCTAAACCTAACCATAACCCCTAACCCTAACCGTAACCATAACCCTAACTCTAACGCTTACCCTTACCCTAACCCTAACCTTAATGCTAACCCTAACCTAAACCCTAACCCTTACCCTTATCCTAACCCTAAACCTAAACCTAACCCTAACTCTAACCTTAACCCTAACCATAACCCTAAACCTACCCCTTACCCTTACCCTAACCCTAACCCTAACCCTAAACCTAACCCTAACATAACCCTAACCCTAACACCTGACCCTAACCCTAACCCTAACCCTGAAACTTACCCTAACACTAACCCTAACCCTAACCCTAACACTTAACCTAACCCTTACCCTAACCCTTACCCTTACCCTAACCCTAACCCTAACCTTAACCCCAACTCCAAACCTAACCATAACCCTAACCCTAACCCTTACCCTAACGCTAACCCTAAATCTAACCCTACCCTAAAACTTACCCTTACCCTAACTCTAACCCTAACCCTAACCCTAACCCTTATCTTACCCTAACCCTAACCCTAACAATTAAAATAAACCTAACCAAACCCTAACCCTTACCCTTACCCTATCGATAACCCTAACCCTAACCCTAACACATACAATAACCCTTACCCTTACCCTAATCGTAACCCTAACATTAACTCAACCCTAAACCTAACCCTAACACTAACCCTAACCCCTATACTTACCCTAACCCTAACCATAAACCTTATCCTAACCCTAACCCTAACCCTAAACCCTAACACTAACCCTAACCCTTAACCTAACCCTAACCCTAACCCGAACCCTTACCCTTACCCTAAGCATAACTCTAACCCTCACCCGAAACCTAACCCTAAACCTTACCCTAACCCTAACCCTAACCATTACCCTAACCCTAATCCTAACCCTAAACTTAACCGTAACGCTTACCCTAACCATAACCCTAATCCTTACCCTTACCCTAACCCTAACCCTAAACCTAACACTAACCCTAACCTTAAACAAAACCGAACCCTAACCTTAACCCTAACCCTAACCCTAACCCTAACACTTACCCTAACCCTAACCTTAAACCTAATCCTAACCCTAACCCTAACACTAACACTAACCCTAACCTTAACCCTAACCCTAACCCTTACCCTTACCCTAACCCTAACCCTAACTCTAACACTAACCCTTACCCTTATCCTAACTCCAACCTTAAACCTACCCCTAATCCTAACCCTAACCCTAACCTTAACCCTAACCCTAACCCTAACCCTAACACTTACCCTAACCCTAACCTTAAACCTAATCCTAACCCTAACCCTAACACTAACCCTAACCCTAACCGTAACCTTAACCCTAACCCTTACCCTTACCTAACCCTAACCCTAAACCAAACCGTAACCCCTACCCTTACCCTAACCCTAAACCTAACCTTAACCCCAACCGTAAATCTAACCCTCACCCTAATCCTAACCCTTACGCTAACCCTAACCCTTACCCTAAACCTAACCCTAATCCTAACCCTAACCCTTACGCTTACCCTAAACCTAATCCTAACCCTAACTCTTACCCTTACCCTAACACTAAAGCTAACCTTAAACCTAAACCGAACCCTCACCTTAACCCTAACCCTAACCCTAACCCTAACACTTACCCTAACCCTAACCTTAAACCTAATCCTAACACTAACCCTAACACTAACACTAACCCTAACCTTAACCCTAACCCTAACCCTTACCCTTACCCTAACCCTAACCCTAACTCTAACACTAACCCTTACCCTTATCCTAACTCCAACATTAAACCTAACCCTAACCCTAACCCTAACCCTAACCTTAATCCTAACCCTAACCCTAACCCTAACACTTACCCTAACTCTAACACTAACCCTTACTCTTATCCTATCCCTAACATTAAACCTAACCCTAAACCTAACCCTAACCTTAACCTAACCCTAACCCTAACACTTACCCTAACCCTAACCTTAAACCTAATCCTAACCCTAACCCTAACCCTAACCTTAAGCCTAACCCTAACCCTTACCCTTACCCTAACCCTAACCCAAACTCTAACACTAACCCTTACCCTTATCCTAACTCCAACATTAAACCTAACCCTAACCCTAACCCTAACCTTAACCCTAACCCTAACCCTAAACCTAACACTTACCCTAACCCTAACCTTAAACCTAATCCTAAACCTAACCCTAACACTAACCCTAACCCTAATCGTAACCTTAACCCTAACCCTTACCCTTACCTAACCCTAACCCTAAACCAAACCTTAACCCCTACCCTTACCCTAACCCTAAACCTAACCTTAATCCCAACCCTAAATCTAACCCTCACCCTAATCCTTACCCTTACCCGAACCATAACCCTTACCCTAACCCTAACCCTAACCCTAACCCTTACCCTTACCCTAAACCTAACCCTAACCCTAACCCTAACCCTTACCCTAACCCTAACCTTAACCCCAATACTAAAACTAACCCTAACCCTAAACCTAACCCTAACCCTTATCCTTACCCTAACCCTAACTCAAACCCTAAACATAACCCTAACTGTAACCATAACCCTTACCCTAACCCTAACCCTAATCCTAACCCTGACCCTTACCCTTACCCTAACACTAACCCTAACCCTAAAACTAACCCCAACCCTAAACTTAACCCTAACCTTAACCCTAACCCTAACCCTTAACCTAACCCTAAACCTAATCCTAACCCTAACCCTTCCCCTTACCCTAACCCTAACCCTACAACTAACCCTAACCCAAAACTTAACCCTAACTTTTACCCTCACCCCAACCGTAACCCTAACCCTAAACCTAACCCCAACCCTAATCCTAACATTAACCCTTACCCTTACCCTAACCCTAACCATAATCCTTACCCTAACCCTAACCCTAACCCTAGCCCTTACCCTAACCCTAACCCTAACCCAAAACAATAACCCTAACCCTTAACCTAACCCGAACCCTAAACCTAACCCTAACCCTTACCCTTACCCTAACCCTAAACCTAACTCTAATCCTAACCTTAATCCTAACTCTAAACCTTACCCTACCCTAACCTTTACCCTAATCCTAACCCTAACCCTAACCCTAACCTTAACCTTAAACCTAATCCTATCCTAACCCTTATCCTTACCCTAACCCTAACCCTAAACCTAACCCTAAACCTAACGCTAACCCTAACCTTAACCCTACCTCTAACCCTAACCCAAACCTTACCCTTACCCTTAACCCTAATCCTAACCCTTACCCTTACCCTAACCCTAAATCTAACCTTAACCCCAACCCTAAAACTAACCCTCACCCTAATCCTAACCCTTACCCTAACCCTAACCCTTACCCTAACCCTAACCCTAAACCTAACCCTTACCCTAACCCTAACCCTAACCCTAACCCTTACCCTAAACCTAACCTTAACCCCAATACTAAACCTAACCCTAACCCTAATCCTTATCCTAACCCTAACCCAAACCCTAAACGTAACCCTAACCGTTACCATAACCCTTACCCTAACCCTAACCCTAATCCTAACCCTAACTCTTACCCTTACCCTAACACTAAAGCTAACCCTAAAACTAACCCCAACCCTAAACTTAACCCTAACCCTAACCCTAACCCTAACCCTTACCCTAACCCTAAACCTAAACCTAACCATAACCCCTAACCCTAACCGTAACCATAACCCTAACTCTAACGCTTACCCTTACCCTAACCCAAACCTTAATGCTAACCCTAACCTAAACCCTAACCCTTACCCTTATCCTAACCCTAAACCTAAACCTAACCCTAACTCTAAACTTAACCCTAACCATAACCCTAAACCTAACCCTTACCCTTACCCTAACCCTAACCCTAACCCTAAACCTAACCCTAACCTAACCCTAACCCTAACACCTGACCCTAACCCTAACCCTAACCCTGAAACTTACCCTAACACTAACCCTAACCCTAACCCTAACACTTAACCTAACCCTAACCCTTACCCTTACCCTAACCCTAACCCTAACCTTAACCCCAAATCTAAACCTAACCCTAACCCTAACCCTAACCCTTACCCTAACGCTAACCCTAAATCTAACCCTACCCTAAAACTTACCCTTACCCTAACTCTAACCCTAACCCTAACCCTAACCCTTATCTTACCCTAACCCTAACCCTAACAATTAAAATAAACCTAACCAAACCCTAACCCTTACCCTTACCCTATCGATAACCCTAACCCTAAACCTAACACATACAATAACCCTTACCCTTACCCTAATCGTAACCCTAACATTAACTCAACCCTAAACCTTACCCTAACACTAACCCTAACCCCTATACTTACCCTAACCCTAACTATAAACCTTATCCTAACCCTAACCCTAACCCTAACCCCTAACACTAACCCTAACCCTTAACCTAACCCTAACCCTAACCCGAACCCTTACCCTTACACTAAGCATAACTCTAACCCTCACCCGAAACCTAACCCTAAACCTTACCCTAACCCTAACCCTAACCGTTACCCTAACCCTAATCCTAACCCTAAATTTAACCCTAACACTTACCCTAACCATAACCCTAATCCTTACCCTTACCCTAACCCTAACCCTAAACCTAACACTAACCCTAACCTTAAACAAAACCGAACCCTAACCTTAACCCTAACCCTAACCCTAACCCTAACACTTACCCTAACCCTAACCTTAAACCTAATCCTAACCCTAACCCTAACACTAACACTAACCCTAACCTTAACCCTAACCCTAACCCTTACCCTTACCCTAACCCTAACCCTAACTCTAACACTAACCCTTACCCTTATCCTAACTCCAACCTTAAACCTACCCCTAATCCTAACCCTAACCCTAACCTTAACCCTAACCCTAACCCTAACCCTAACACTTACCCTAACCCTAACCTTAAACCTAATCCTAACCCTAACCCTAACACTAACACTAACCCTAACCTTAACCCTAACCCTAACCCTTACCCTTACCCTAACCCTAACCCTAACTCTAACACTAACCCTTAACCTTATCCTAACTCCAACATTAAACCTACCGCTAATCCTAACCCTAACCCTAACCTTAACCCTAACCCTAACCCTAACCCTAACACTTACCCTAAACCTAACCTTAAACCTAATCCTAACCCTAACCCTAACACTAACCCTAACCCTAACCGTAACCTTAACCCTAACCCTTAACCTTACCTAACCCTAACCCTAACCCAAACCGTAACCCCTACCCTTACCCTAACCCTAAACCTAACCTTAACCCCAACCCTAAATCTAACCCTCACCCTAATCCTAACCCTTACCCTAACCCTAACCCTTACCCTAAACCTAACCCTAATCCTAACCCTAACCCTTACGCTTACCCTAACCCTAATCCTAACCCTAACTCTTACCCTTACCCTAACACTAAAGCTAACCCTAAAACTAACCCCAACCCTAAACTTAACCCTAACCCTAACCCTAAACCTAACCCTTACCCTAACCCTAAACGTAATCCTAAACCTAACCCTTCCCCTTCCCCTAACCCTAACCCTAAAACTAACCCTAACCCTAAACTTAACCCTAAATTTATGCTCACCCTAACCCTAAACCTAACCCTAACCCTAACCCTAACCCTAACCCTAACACTAACCCTTACCCTTACCCTAACCCTAACCATAACCATATTCCTTACCCTAACCCTAACACTAACCCTAGCCCTTACCCTAACCCTAACCCTAACTCTAACCCTTACCCTAACCCTAATCTTAACCCCAATAGTAAACCTAACCCTAACCCTAAACCTAACCCTAACACTTATCCTTACACTAACCCTAACCCAAACCCTAAACGTAACCCTAACCGTAACCATAACCCTTACCCTAACCCTAACCCTAATCCTAACCCTAACCCTTACGCTTACCCTAACACTAATCCTAACCCTAAAACTAACCCCAACCCTAAACTTAACCCTAACCCTAACCCTAAGCCTAACCCTTACCCTAACCCTAAACCTAATCCTAACCCTAACTCTTCCCCTTACACTAACCCTAACCCTAAAACTAACCCTAACCCTAAACTTAACCATAACTTTTACCCTCACCCCAATCCTAACCCTAACCCTAAACCTAACCCTAACCCTAACCCTAACACTAACCCTTACCCTTACCCTGACCCTAACCCTAACCATAATCCTTACCCTAACCCTAACCCTAACCCTAGCCCTTACCCTAAACCTATCCTAACCCAAAACCCTAACCCCAACCCTTAAACTAACCCTAACCCTAATCCTAAACCTAACCCTTACCCTTACCCTAACCCTAACACTAAACCTAACCCTAACCCTAACGCTAACACTAACCTTAACCCTACCTCTAACCCTAACCCTAACCTTACCCTTAACCTTAACCTAATCCTAACCCTTATCCTTACCCTAACCCTAAACCTAACCCTAACCCTAACACTAACCCTTACCCTTACTCTAACCCGAAACCTAACCCTAACCCGAACCCTCAACCTTACCCTTACCCTAAAAATAACCCTAACCCTTATCCTAAACCTTGCCCGAACCCTAACCCTAACCCTTACCTTTAGCTTAACCCTAACCCTAACCAAAACACTAACCCTTACCCTTACCCTTACCGTAAACCTAACCCTAACCCTAAACTTAACCACAACCCTAAACCTAACTCTAACCCTAACCCTTACCCTTACCCTAAACCTAACTCTAAATGTAATCCTAACCCTAATCCTAACTCTAACCCTTACCCTAACCCAAAACCTAATCCTAACCGTAACCCTTACCCTTAGCCTAATCCTAACCCTAGCCCTTACCCTAAACCTAACCCTAAACCTAACCCCTAACCCTAACCCTTAACCTATCCATAACCCTAACCCTAACCCTAAACCTTACCCTAAGCCTAACCCTATCCCTAACCCTAACCTTAACCTTAACCCTAACCCTAACCCTAACCCTTACCCTTACCCTAACCCTAACCCTATCCCTAACCCTAACCCTTACCCTTACCCTAAACCTATCCCTAAACCTAACCCTAAAAATAAACCTTAACTCTAACCCTAAGCCTATCCCTTACCCTTACCCTAACCCTAACCCTATCTCTAACACTAACCCTTACTCTTATCCTAACCCTAACATTAAACCTAACCCTAAACCTAACCCTAACCTTAACCATAACCCTAACCCTAACACTTACCCTAACACTAACCTTAAACCTAATCCTAACCCTAACCCTAACCCTAACCTTAAGCCTAACCCTAACCCTTACCCTTACCCTAACCCTAACACTAACTCTAACACTAACACTTAGCCTTATCCTAACTCCAACATTAAACCTAACCATAACCCTAACCCTAACCCTAACCTTAACCCTAACCCTAACCCTAGCACTTACCCTAACCCTAACCTTAAACCTAATCCTAAGCCTAACCCTAACACTAACCCTAACCCTAATCGTAACCTTAACCCTAACCCTTACCCTTAACTAACCCGAACCCTAACCCAAACCGTAACCCCTACCCTTACCCTAACCCTAAACCTAATCTTAACCCCAACCCTAAATCTAACCCTCACCATAATCCTTACCCTTACCCTAACCATAACCCTTACCCTTACCCTAACCCTAACCCTAACCCTAACCCTTACCCTAACCCTAAACTTAACCCCAATGCTAAACCTAACCCTAACCCTAAACCTAACCCTAACCCTTATCCTTACCCTAACCCTAACCCAAACCCTAAACGTAACCCTAACTGTAAACATAACCCTTACCCTAACCCTAACCCTAATCCTAACCCTAACCCTTACCCTTACCCTAACACTAACCCTAACCCTAAAACTAACCCCAACCCTAAAATTAAACCTAACCCTAACCCTAACCCTTAACCTAACCCTAAACCTAATCCTAACCCTAACCCTTCCCCTTACCCTAACCCTAACCCTAAAACTAACCCTAACCCTAAACTTAACCTTAACTTTTACCCTCACACTAACCCTAACCCTAACCCTAAACCTCACCCTAACCCTAACCCTAACACTAACCCTTACCCTTACCCTAACCCTAACCCTAACCATAATCCTTACCCTAACCCTAACCCTAACCCTAGCCCTTACCTAACCCTAACCCTAACATAAAACAATAACCCTAACCCTTAACCTAACCCGAAACCTAAACCTAACCCTAACCCTTACCCTTACCCTAACCCTAAACCTAACTCTAATCCTAACCTTAACCCTAACTCTAAACCTTACCCTACCCTAAACTTTACCCTAATCCTAACCCTAACCCTTACCCTAACCTTAACCTTAACCCTAATCCTAAACCTAACCCTTACCCTTACCCTAACCCTAACCCTAAACCTAACCCTAACCCTAATGCTAACCCTAACCTTAACCCTACCTCTAACCCTAACCCTAACCTTACCCTTAACCTTAACCCTAATCCTAAACCTTACCCTTACCCTTTCCCTAAACCCTAAACCTAACCTTAACCCCAACCCTAAATCTAACCCTCACCCTAATCCTAACCCTTACCCTAACCCTAACCCTTACCCTAACCCTAACGCTAACCCTAACCCTTACCCCTACCCTAATCCTAACCATAACCCTAACCCTTACACTTACCCTAATCCTAACCTTAACCCTAAACCTTACCCTAACCCTAACCTTAACCCAATCCCTTACCCTAACCCCAACCCTAAACCTAAACCGAACAATAACCTTATCCCTAACCCTAACTCTTATCCTGACCCTAACCCTAACCCTAAACCTAAACCTAACCAAAAACCCTAACCCTAACTGTAACCGTAACCCTAACTCTAACGCTTACCCTTACCCTAACCCTAACCTTAATGCTAACCCTAACCTAAACCCTAACCCTTACCCTTATCCTAACCCTAAACCTAAACCTAACCCTAACCCTAACCTTAACCCTAACCATAACCCTAAACCTAACCCTTACCCTTACCCAAATCCTAACCCTAACCTTAACCCTAAACCTAACTCTAAACTAACCCTAACCCTAACACCTGAACCTAACCCTAACCCTAACCCTGAAACTTAACCTAACACTAACCCTAACCCTAACCCTAACACTTACCCTAACCCTAACCCTAACCCTTACCCTTACCCTAACCCTAACCCTAACCTTAACCCCAACTCTAAACCTAACCCTAACCCTAACCCTAACCCTTAACCTAACGCTAACCCTAAACCTAACCCTACCCTAAAACTTACCCTTACCCTAACTCTAACCCTAACCCTAACCCTAACCCTTATCTTACCCTAACCCTAACACTAACAATTAAAATAAACCTAACCAGACCCTAACCCTTACCCTTACCCTATCAATAACCCTAACCCTAACCCTAACACATACAATAACCCTAACAGTTACCCTAATCGTAACCCTAACCTTAACTCAACCCTAACCCTAACCCTAACCCTAACCCTAACCCCTACACTTACCCTAAACCTAACCCTAACCCTAACGCTAATCCTAACCCTAACACTTACCCTTACCCTAACCCTAACCCTTATCCTAACCCTAACCCTAACCCTAACCCTAAACCCTAACCCTAACCCTTAACCTAACCCTAACCCTAACCCTAACACTTACCCTTACCCTAAGCATAATTCTAACCCTCACCCGAACCCTAACCCTAAACCTTATCCTAAAAATATCCCCTAACCCTAACCCTAACCCTATCCCTTACCCTTACCCTAACCCTAACCCTAACCCTAACACTTACCCTTACCCTAAGCATAATTCTAACCCTCACCCGAACCCTAACCCTAAACCTTATCCGAAAAATATCCCCTAACCCTAACCCTAACACTATCCCTTACCCTTACCCTAACCCTAACCCTATCCCTAACACTTACTCTAACCCCTACCCTAGCCCTAACCCTAACCCTAAAACTTACGCTTAGCCTAACCCTAATCCTAACCCTAACCCTTACCCTTATCCTAACCCTAAACCTAACCCTAACCTTAACCATAAGCCTAACCCTAACCCTAACCCTTACCCTTACCCTAACCCTAACCCTAACCCTAAACCTTACCCTTACCCTAACCCTAACCATAACCCTAACGCTAACCCTAACCCTAACACTTACCCTTACCTTACCCTAACCATAACCCTTATCTTAACCCTAACCCTAACCCTAACACTAAACCCTAACCGTAACCGATAACCTAACCCTAAACCTAACCCTAACCCTAACCATTACCCTTACCCTAAGCCTAATTCTAACCCTAACCCGAAACCTAAACCTAACCCTTATCCTAACCCTAACCCTTACCCTAAGCCTAACCCTAACCCTAACCTTAACCCTACCGCTAACCCTAGCCCTAACCCTAATCCTTACCCTTACCCTAAACCTAACCCTAAACCTAACCCTAACCCTAACCCTAACCCTAACACTATCCCTAACCCTTACCCTTACCTTAAGCCTATCCCTAAACCTAACACTAACCCTAAACCTTACCTTTACCCTAACCCTAACCCTATCCCTAACCCTACCCCTTACCCTTATCCTATCCCTAACCCTAAACTTAACCCTAACCCTAACCCTAACCCTAACCTTTACCCTTACCCTAACCCTAACCCTAAACCTAACCCTAACCCTAACCCTATCCCTAACTCTAAGCCTTACCCTTACCCTTACCCTAACCCTATCCCTTACCCTTACCCTAATCCTAACCCTAACTCTAACACTAACCCTTACTCTTATCCTAACCCTAACATTAAACTTAACCCTAACCCTAACCCTAACACTTACCCTAACCCTAACCTTAAACCTAATCCTAACCCTAACCCTAACACTAACACTAACCCTAACCTTAATCCTAACCCTACCCCTTACCCTTACCCTAACCCTAACCCTAACTCTAACACTAACCCTTACTCTTATCCTAACTCCATCATTAAACCTAACCCTAACAATAAACCTAACCCTAACCTTAACCCTAACCCTAACCCTAACCCTAACACTTACCCTACCTCTAACCTAAAACCTAATCCTAAACCTAACCCTAACCGTAACCTTAACCCTAACACTTACCCTTACCTAACCCTAACCCTAACCCAAACCGTAACCCCTACCCTTACCCTAACCCTAAACCTGACCTTAACCCCAACCCTAAATCTAACCCTCACCCAAATCCTAACCCTTTCCCTAACCCTAACCCTTATCTTAACCCTAACCCTAATCCTTACACTTACCCTAACCCAAACCCTAACCGTAACCCTTACCCTAACCCTAACCTTAACCCCAATACTAAACCTAACCCTAACCCTAAACCTAACCCTAAAACTTTTCCTTACCCTAACCCTAACCCAAAACCTAAACTTAACCCTAACCGTAACCATAACCCTTACCCTAACCCAAACCCTAATCCTAACCCTAACCCTTACCCTAAAACTAACCCTAACCCTAAAACTACCCCCAACCCTAAACTTTACCCTAACCCTAACCCTAACCTTAAACCTTACCCTAACCCTAAACCTAATCCTAACCCTAAACCTTCCCCTTACCCTAACCCTAACCCTAAAACTAACCCTAACCCTAAACTTAACCCTAAATTTTACCCTCACCCTAACCCTAACCCTAACCCTAAACCTAACCCTAACCCTAACCCTAACACTAACCCTTACCCTTATCCTAACCCTAACCATAATCCTTACCCTAACCCTAACCCTAGCCCTTACCCTAACCCTAACTCAAACCCAAAACAATAACCCTAACCCTTAACCTAACCCGAACCCTAAACCTAACCCTAACCCTTACCCTTACCCTAACCCTAAACCTAACTCTAATCTTAACCTTAACCCTAACTCTAAACCTTACCCTACCCTAACCTTTACCCTAATCCTAACCCTAACCCTAACCCTAACCTTAACCTTAACCCTAATCCTAAACCTAACCCTTACCCTTACCCTAACCCTAACCCTAAACCTAACCGTAACCCTAACACTAACCCTAACCTTAACCCTACCTCTAACCCTAACCCTAACCTTACCATTAACCTTAACGCTAATCCTAACCCTTACACTTACCCTAACCCTAAACCTAACCTTAACTCCAACCCTAAATCTAACCCTCACCCTAATCCTAAACCTTACCCTAACCCTAACCCTTACCCTAACCCTAACCCTAACCCTAACCCTAACCCTTACCCTTACCCTAACACTAACTCTAACCCTAACCCTTACCCTTACCCTAATCCTAACCCTAAACCTAAACCTTACCCTAACCCTAACCTTAACCCAATCCCTTACCCGAACCCCAACCCTAAACCTAAACCGAACCCTAACCTTATCCCTAACCCTAACTCTTATCCTGACCCTAACCCTAACCCTAAACCTAAACCTAACCTTAACCCCTAACCCTAACCGTAAACGTACCCCTAACTCTCTTACCTTTACCCTAACCCTAATCTTAATGCTAACCCTAACCTAAACCCTAAACCTTACCCTTATCCTAACCCTAAACCTAAACCTAACCATAACCCTAAACTTAACCCTAACCCTAACCCTAACACTTACTCTAACCCTAACCTTAAACCTAATAATAACCCTAACCCTAACACTAACACTAAACCTAACTTTAAGCCTAACCTTAACCCATACCATTACCCTAACACTAACCCTAACTCTAACACTAACCCTTACCCTTATCCTAACTCCAACATTAAACCTAACCCTAACCCTAACCCTTACCCTAACCCGAACACTTACCCTAACCCTAACCTTAAACCTAATCCTAACCCTAACCCTAAAACTAACCCTAACCCTAATCGTAATCATAACCCTAACACTTACCCTTACCTAACCCTAACCCAAACCGTAATCCCAACCCTTACCCTAACCCTAAACCTAACCTTAACCCCAACCCTAAATCTAACCCTCACCCTAATACTTACCCTTACCCTAACCCTAACCCTTACCCTAACCCTAACCCTAACCCTTAACCTTACCCTAACCCTAACCCTAACCCTAACCCTTACCCTAACCCTAACCTTAACCCCAATACTAAACCTAACCCTAACCCTAACACTTATCCTTACCCTAACCCTAACCCAAACCCTAAACTTAACCATAACCGTAACCATAACCATAACCCTTACCCTAACCCTAACCCTAAACTTAACCCAAACTTTTACCCTCACCCTAACCCTAACCCTAACCCTAAACCTAACCCTAACCCTAACCCTAACACTAACCCTTACCCTTACCCTAACCCTAACCCTAACCATAATCCTTACCCTAACCCTAAACCTAACCCTAGCCCTTACCTAACCCTAACCCTAACCCAAAACAATAACCCAAACCCTTAACCTAACCCGAACCCGAAACCTAACCTTAACCCTTACCCTTACCCTAACCCTAAACCTTACTCTAATCCTAACCTTAACCCTAACTCTAAACCTTACCCTAACCTAAGCTTTACCCTAATCCTAACCCTAACCCTAAACCTAACCTTAACCTTAACCCTAATCCTAAACCTAACCCTTACACTTACCCTAACCCTAACACTAAACCTAACCCTACCCTAAAACTTACCCTTACCCTAACTCCAACCCTAACCCTAACCCTAACCCTTATCTTACCCTAACACTAACCCTAACAATTAAAATAAACCTAACCAAACCCTAACCCTTACCCTTACGATATTGCTAACCCTAAACCTAACCCTAACACATACAATAACCCTTACCCTTACCCTAATCGTAACCCTAACCTTAACTCAACCCTTAACCCAACCCTACCCCTAACCCTAATCCCTACACTTACCCTAACCCTAACCATAACCCTAAAGCTTATCCTAACACTAACACTTACCCTTACCCTAACCCCAACCCTTATCCTAACCCTAACCCTAACCCTAACCCTTACCCTTACCCTAAGCATAACTCTAACCCTCACCCGAACCCTAACCCTAAACCTTACCCTAACCCTAACCCTAACCGTTACCCTAACCCTAACCCTAACCCTAACCCTAACCCTAACCTTAAACTTAACCCTAATCCTAAACCTAACCCTTACCCTTACCCTAACCCTAACACTAAACCTAACCCTACCCTAAAACTTACCTTTACCCTAACTTTAACCCTAACCCTAACCCTAACCCTTATCTTACCCTAACACTAACCCTAACAATTAAAATAAACCTAACCAAACCCTAACCCTTACCCTTACGCTATCGCTAACCCTAAACCTAACCCTAACACATACAATAACCCTTACCCTTACCCTAATCGTAACCCTAACCTTAACTCAACCCTTAAACTAACCCTAACCCTAACCCTAATCCCTACACTTACCCTAACCCTAACCATAACCCTAACGCTAATCCTAACCCTAACACTTACACTTACCCTAACCCCAACCCTTATCCTAACCCTAACCCTAACCCTAACCCTTACCCTTACCCTAAGCATAACTCTAACCCTCACCCGAACCCTAACCCTAAACCTTACCCTAACCCTAACCCTAACCGTTACCCTAACCCTAACCCTAACCCTAACACTTACCCTAACCCTAACCTTAAACCTAATCCTAACCCTAAAACTAACACTAACACTAACCCTAAAACTAACCCCAACCCTAAACTTAACCCTAACCCTAACCCTAACCCTAACCCTTACACTAACCATAAACCTAATCCTAACCCTAACCCTTCCCCTTCCCCTAACCCTAACCCTAAAACTAACCCTAACCCTAAACTTAAACCTACTTTTACCCTCACCCTAACCCTAACCCTAACACTAAACCTAACCCTAACACTAACACTAACCCTGACCCTTATCCTAACCCTAACCGTAATACTTACCCTAACCCTAACCCTAACCCTAGCCCTTACCCTAACCCTAACTCTAACCCAAAACAATAACCCTAACCCTTAACCTAACCTGAACCCTAAACCTAACCCTAACCCTTACCCTTACCCTAACCCTAAACCTAACTCTAATCCTAACCTTAACCTTAACTCTAAACCTTACCCTACCCTAACCTTTACCCTAATCCTAACCCTATCCCTAACCCTAACCTTAACCTTAACCCTAATCCTAAACCTAACCCTTACCCTAACCCTAACCCTAAACCTAACCCTAACCCTAACGCTAACCCTAACCTTAACCCTACCTCTAACCCTCACCCTAACCTTACCCTTAACCTTAACGCTAATCCTAACCCTTACCCTTACCCTAACCCTAAACCTAACCTTAACCCCAACCCTAAATTTAACCCTCACCCTAATCCTAACCCTTACCCTAACCCTAACCCTTACCCTTACCCTAACCCTAACCCTAACCCTAACCCTTACCGTTACCCTAACCCTAACCCTAACCCTAACCCTTACCCTTACCCTAATCCTAACCCTAAACCTAAACCTTACCCTAACCTTAACCCTATCCCTTACCCTAACCCCAACCCTAAACCTAAACCGAACCCTAACCTTATCCCTAACCCTAACTCTTATCCTGACCCTAACCCTAACCCTAAACCTAAACCTAACCATAACCCCTAACCCTAACCGTAACCATAACCCTAACTCTAACGCTTACCCTTACCCTAACCCTAACCTTAATGCTAACCCTAACCTAAACCCTAACCCTTACCCTTATCCTAACCCTAACCCTAAACCTAAACCTAACCCTAACCTAAACCCTAACCATAACCCTAAATCTAACCCTTACCCTTACCCTAACCCTAACCCTAAACCTAAACCTAACCCTAACCTAACCCTAACCCTAACACCTGACCCTAACCCTAACCCTAACCCTGAAACTTAGCCTAACACTAACCCTAACCCTAACCCAAACACTTACCCTAACCCTAACCCTAACCTTAACCCCAACTCTAAACCTAACCCTAACCCTAACCCTAACCCTTACCCTAACGCTAACCCTAAACCTAACCCTACTCTAAAACTTACCCTTACTCTAACTCTAACCCTAACCCTAACCCTAACAATTAAAATGAACCTAACCAAACCCTAACCCTTACCCTTACCCTATCGCTAACCCTAACCCTAACCCTAACAGATACAATCACCCTTACCCATACCCTAATCGTAACCCTAACCTTAACTCAACCCTAAACCTAACCCTAACCCTAACCCTAACCCCTACACTTACCCTAACCCTAACCATAACCCTAACACTAATCCTAACCCTAACACTTACCCTAACCCTAACCCTTATCCTAACCCTAACCCTAACCCTAAACCCTAACCCTAACCCTTAACCTAACCCTAAACCTAACCCTTACCCTAATCCTTACCCTTACCCTAAGCATAACTCTAACCCTCATCCGAACCCTAACCCTAAACCTTACCCTAACCCTAACCCTAACCTTTACCCTAACCCTAACCCTAACCCTAAACTTAACCCTAACGCTTACCCTAAACTTAACCCTAATCCTTACCCTTACCCTAACCCTAACCCTAAACCTAACACTAACCCTAACCTTAAACCTAAACCGAACGCTCACCTTAACCATAACCCTAACCCTAACCCTAACACTTACCCTAATCCTAACCTTAAACCTAATCCTAACCCTAACCCTACAACTAACACTAACCCTAACCTTAACCCTAACCCTAACCCTTACCCTTACCCTAACCCTAACCCTAACTCTAACACTAACCCTTACCCTTATACTAACTCCAACATTAAACCTAACCCTAACCCTAAACCTAACCCTAACCTTAACCCTAACACTAACCCTAACCCTAACACTTACCCTAACCCTAAACTTAAACCTAATCCTAACCCTAAACCTAACACTAACCCTAACCCTAACCGTAACCTTAACCCTAACCCTTACCCTTACCTAACCCTAACCCTAATCCAAACCGTAACCCCTACCCTTACCCTAACCCTAAACCTAACCTTAACCCCAATCCTAAATCTAACCCTCACCCTAATCCTAACCCTTACCCTAACCCTAACCCTTACCCTAAACCTAACCCTAACCCTTACCCTTACCCTAACCCTAACCCTAACCCTAACCCTTACCCTAAACCTAACCTTAACCCCAATACTAAACCTAACCCTAACCCTAAACCTAACCCTAAACCTTATCCTTACCCTAACCCTAACCCAAACCCTAAACGTAACCCTAACCGTAACCATAACCCTTACCCTAACCCTAACCCTAATCCTAACCCTAAACCTTACCCTTACCCTAACACTAACCCTAACCCTAAAACAAACCCCAACCCTAAACTTAACCCTAACCCTAACCCAAACCCAAACCCTTAACCTAACCCTAAACCTAATCCTAATCCTAACCCTTCCCCTTACCCTAACCCTAACCCTAAAACTAACCCTAACCCTAAACTTAACCCTAACTTTTACCCTCACCCTAACCTAACCCTAACCCTAAACCTAACCCTAACCCTAACCCTAACACTAACCCTTACCCTTACCCTTACCCTAACCCTAACCCGAACCATAAACCTTACCCTAACACTAACCCTAACCCTAGCCCTTACCCTAACCCTAAACCAAAAAATAACCCTAACCCTTAACCTAACTGGAACCCTAAACCTAACCCTAACCCTTACCCTAACCCTAACCCTAACCCTAACCCTAACCCTTACCCTAACCCTAAACTAAACCCCAATACTAAACCTAACCCTAACCCTAAACATAACCCTAACACTTATCCTTACCCTAACCCTAACCCAAACCCTAAACTTAACCCTAACCGTAACCATAACCCTTACCCTAACCCTAAACCTAAACTTAACCCAAACTTTTACCCTCACCCTAACCCTAACCCTAACCCTAAACCTAACCCTAACCCTAACACTAACACTAACCTTTACCCTTACCCTAACCCTAACCCTAACCATAATCCTTAAGCTAACCCTAACCCTAACCCTAGCCCTTACCTAACCCTAACCCTAACCCAAAACAATAACCCTAACCCTAAACCTAACCAGAACCCTAACCTAACCTTAACCCTTACCCTTACCCTAACCCTAAACCAAACTCTAATCCTAACCTTAACCCTAACTCTAAATCTTACCCTACCCTAAGCTTTACCCTAATCTTAACCCTAACCCTAACCCTAACCTTAACCTTAACCCTAATCCTAAACCTAACCCTTACCCTTACCCTAACCCTAACCCTAAACCTAACCCAACCCTAAAACTTACCCTTACCCTAACTCTAACCCTAACCCTAACCCTAACCCTTATCTTACCCTAACACTAAACCTAACAATTAAAATAAACCTAACCAAACCCTAACCCTTACCCTTACCCTATCGCTAAACCTAAACCTAACCCTAACACATACAATAACCCTTACCCTTACCCTAATCGTAACCCTAACCTTAACTCAACCCTAAACCTAACCCTAACCCTAACCCTAACCCCTACACTTACCCTAACCCTAACCATAACCCTAACGCTAATCCTAACCCTAACACTTACCCTTACCCTAACCCCAACTCTTATCCTAACCCTAACCCTAACCCTAACCCTAACCCTTACCCTTACCCTAAGCATAACTCTAACCCTCACCCGAACCCTAACCCTAAACCTTACCCTAACCCTAACCCTAACCGTTACCCTAACCCTAACCCTAACCCTGAACTTAACCCTAACGCTTACCCTAACCCTAACCCTAATCCTTACCCTTACCCTAACCCTAACCCTCAACCTAACAGTAACCCTAATACTAAACCTAAACCGAACCCTAAACTTAACTCTAACCCTAACCCTAACCCTAACACTTACCCCAACCCTAAACTTAAACCTAATCCTAACCCTAAAACTAACACTAACACTAACTCTAAAACTAACCCCAACCCTAAACTTAACCCTAACCCTAACCCTAACCCTAACCCTTACACTAACCCTAAACCTAATCCTAACCCTAACCCTTCCCCTTACCCTAAACCTAACCCTAAAACTAACCCTAACCCTCAACTTAACCCTAACTTTTACCCTCACCCTAACCCTAACCCTAACCCTAAACCTAACCCTAACCCTAACACTAACGCTTACCCTTATCCTAACACTAACCATAATACTTACCCTAACCCTAACACTAACCCTAGCCCTTACCCTAACCCTAACTCTAACCCAAAAAATAATCCTAACCCTTAACCTAACCCGAACCGTAAACCTAACCCTAACCCTTACCCTTACCCTAACCCTAACCCTAACTCTAATCCTAACCTTAACCTTAACTCTAAACCTTACCCTACCCTAACCTTTACCCTAATCCTAACCCTAACCCTAACCCTAACCTTAACCTTAACCCTAATCCTAAACCTAACCCTTACCCTAACCCTAACCCTAACCCTATCCCTAACCCTAACCCTAACGCTAACCCTAACCTTAACCCTAACCCTAACCTTACCCTTAACCTTAACGCTAATCCTAACCCTTACCCTTACCCTAACCCTAAACCTAACCTTAACCCCAACCCTAAATCAAACCCTCACCCTAATCCTAACCCTTACCCTAACCCTAACCCTTACCCTTACCCTAACCCTAACCCTTACCCTTACCCTAACCCTAACCCTAACCCTAACCCTTACCCTTACCCTAACCCTAACCCTAACCCTAACCCTTACCCTTACCCTAATCCTAACCCTAACCCTAAACCTTACCCTAACCCTAACCTTAACCCTATCCCTTACCCTAACCCCAACCCTAAACCTAAACCGAACCCTAACCTTATCCCTAACCCTAACTCTTATCCTGACCCTAACCCTAACCCTAAACCTAAACCTAACCATAACCCCTAACCCTAACCTTAACCATAACCCTAACTCTAACGCTTCCCTTACCCTAACCCTAACCTTAATGCTAACCCTAACCTAAACCCTAACCCTTACCCTTATCCTAACCCTAAACCTAAACCTAACCCTAACCCTAACCCTAACCCTAAACTTAACCCTAACGCTTACCCTAAACTTAACCCTAATCCTTACCCTTACCCTAACCCTAACCCTAAACCTAACACTAACCCTAACCTTAAACATAAACCGAACCCTCACCTTAACCCTAACCCTAACCCTAACCCTAACACTTACCCTAACCCTAACCCTAACCTTAACCCCAACTCTAAACCTAACCCTAACCCTAACCCTAACCCTTACCCTAACGCTAACCCTAAACCTAACCCTACTCTAAAACTTACCCTTACCCTAACTCTAACCCTAACTTTAACCCTAACCCTTATCTTACCCTAACCCTAACCATAACAATTAAAATAAACCTAACCAAACCCTAACCCTTACCCTTACCCTATCGCTAACCCTAACCCTAACCCTAACACATACAATCACCCTTACCCATACCCTAATCGTAACCCTAACCTTAACTCAACCCTAAACCTAACCCTAACCCTAACCCTAACCACTACACTTACCCTAACCCTAACCATAACCCTAACCCTAACCTTAACCTTAACCCTAATCCTAAACCTAAACCTTACCCTAACCCTAAACCTAACCCTAAACCTAACCCTAACCCTAACGCTAACCCTAAACTTAACCCTACCTCTAACCCTAACCCTAACCTTACCGTTAACCTTAACGCTAATCCTAACACTTACCCTTACCCTAACCCTAAACCTAACCTTAACCCCAACCCTAAATCTAACCCTCACCCTAATCCTAACCCTTACCCTAACCCTAACCCTTACCCTTACCCTAACCCTAACCCTAACCCTAACCCTAACCCTTACCCTTACCCTAACCCTAACCCTAACCCTAACCCTAACCCTTACCCTTACCCTAATCCTAACCCTAACCCTAAACCTTACCCTAACCCTAACCTTAACCCTATCCCTTACCCTAACCCCAACCCTAAACCTAAACCGAACCCTAACCTTATCCCTAACCCTAACTCTTATCCTGACCCTAACCCTAACCCTAAACCTAAACCTAACCATAACCCCTAACCCTAACCGTAACCATAACCCTAACTCTAACGCTTACCCTTACCCTAACCCTAACCTTAATGCTAACCCTAACCTAAACCCTAACCCTTACCCTTATCCTAAACCTAAACCTAACCCTAACCCTAACCTTAACCCTAACCATAACCCTAAATCTAACCCTTACCCTTACCCTAACCCTAACCCTAACCCTAAACCAAACCCTAACCTAACCCTAACCCTAACACCTGACCCTAACCCTAACCCTAACCCTGAAACTTACCCTAACACTAACCCTAACCCTAACCCTAACACTTACCCTAACCCTAACCTTAACCTTAACCCCAACTCTAAACCTAACCCTAACCCTAACCCTAACCCTTAACCTAACGCTAACCCTAAACCTAACCCTACTCTAAAACTTACCCGACCCTAACTCTAACCCTAACCCTAACCCTAACCCTTATCTTACCCTAACCCTAACCCTAACAATTAAAATAAACCTAACCAAACCCTAACCCTTACCCTTACCCTATCGCTAACCCTAACCCTAACCCTAACACATACAATCACCCTTACCCATACCCTAATCGTAACCCTAACCTTAACTCAACCCTAAACCTAACCCTAACCCTAACCCTAACCCCTACACTTACCCTAACCCTAACCATAACCCTAAAACTAATCCTAACCCTAACACTTACCCTTACCCTAACCCTAACCCTTATCCTAACCCTAACCCTAAACCTAAACCCTAACCCTAACCCTTAACCTAACCCTAACCCTAACCCTAACCCTAACCCTTACCCTTACCCTAAGCATAACTCTAACCCTCACCCGAACCCTAACCCTAAACCTTACACTACCCCTAACCCTAACCGTTACCCTAACCCTAACCCTAACCCTAAACTTAACCCTAACGCTTACCCTAAACTTAACCCTAATCCTTACCCTTACCCTAACCCTAACCCTAAACCTAACACTAACCCTAACCTTAAACATAAACCGAACCCTCACCTTAACCCTAACCCTAACCCTAACACTTACCCTAACCCTAACCCTAACCTTAACCCCAACTCTAAACCTAACCCTAACCCTAACCCTAACCCTTACCCTAACGCTAACCCTAAACCTAACCCTACTCTAAAACTTACCCTTACCCTAACTCTAACCCTAACTTTAACCCTAACCCTTATCTTACCCTAACCCTAACCCTAACAATTAAAATAAACCTAACCAAACCCTAACCCTTACACTTACCCTATCGCTAACCCTAACCCTAACCCTAACACATACAATCACCCTTACCCATACCCTAATCGTAACCCTAACCTTAACTCAACCCTAAACCTAACCCTAACCCTAACCCTAACCACTACACTTACCCTAACCCTAACCATAACCCTAACCCTAACCTTAACCTTAACCCTAATCCTAAACCTAAACCTTACCCTAACCCTAAACCTAACCGTAAACCTAACCCTAACCCTAACGCTAACCCTAAACTTAACCCTACCTCTAACCCTAACCCTAACCTTACCCTTAACCTTAACGCTAATCCTAACACTTACCCTTACCCTAACCCTAAACCTAACCTTAACCCCAACCCTAAATCTAACCCTCACCCTAATCCTAACCCTTACCCTAACCCTAACCCTTACCCTTACCCTAACCCTAACCCTAACCCTAACCCTTACCCTTACCCTAACCCTAACCCTAACCCTAACCCTAACCCTTACCCTTACCCTAATCCTAACCCTAACCCTAAACCTTACCCTAACCCTAACCTTAACCCTATCCCTTACCCTAACCCCAACCCTAAACCTAAACCGAACCCTAACCTTATCCCTAACCCTAACTCTTATCCTGACCCTAACCCTAACCCTAAACCTAAACCTAACCATAACCCCTAACCCTAACCGTAACCATAACCCTAACTCTAACGCTTACCCTTACCCTAACCCTAACCTTAATGCTAACCCTAACCTAAACCCTAACCCTTACCCTTATCCTAAACCTAAACCTAACCCTAACCCTAACCTTAACCCTAACCATAACCCTAAATCTAACCCTTACCCTTACCCTAACCCTAACCCTAACCCTAAACCAAACCCTAACCTAACCCTAACCCTAACACCTGACCCTAACCCTAACCCTAACCCTGAAACTTACCCTAACACTAACCCTAACCCTAACCCTAACACTTACCCTAACCCTAACCCTAACCTTAACCCCAACTCTAAACCTAACCCTAACCCTAACCCTAACCCTTAACCTAACGCTAACCCTAAACCTAACCCTACTCTAAAACTTACCCGACCCTAACTCTAACCCTAACCCTAACCCTAACCCTTATCTTACCCTAACCCTAACCCTAACAATTAAAATAAACCTAACCAAACCCTAACCCTTACCCTTACCCTATCGCTAACCCTAACCCTAACCCTAACACATACAATCACCCTTACCCATACCCTAATCGTAACCCTAACCTTAACTCAACCCTAAACCTAACCCTAACCCTAACCCTAACCCCTACACTTACCCTAACCCTAACCATAACCCTAAAACTAATCCTAACGCTAACACTTACCCTTACCCTAACCCTAACCCTTATCCTAACCCTAACCCTAAACCTAAACCCTAACCCTAACCCTTAACCTAACCCTAACCCTAACCCTAACCCTAACCCTTACCCTTACCCTAAGCATAACTCTAACCCTCACCCGAACCCTAACCCTAAACCTTACACTACCCCTAACCCTAACCGTTACCCTAACCCTAACCCTAACCCTAAACTTAACCCTAACGCTTACCCTAAACTTAACCCTAATCCTTACCCTTACCCTAACCCTAACCCTAAACCTAACACTAACCCTAACCTTAAACATAAACCGAACCCTCACCTTAACCCTAACCCTAACCCTAACCCTAACACTTACCCTAACCCTAACCCTAACCTTAACCCCAACTCTAAACCTAACCCTAACCCTAACCCTAACCCTTACCCTAACGCTAACCCTAAACCTAACCCTACTCTAAAACTTACCCTTACCCTAACTCTAACCCTAACTTTAACCCTAACCCTTATCTTACCCTAACCCTAACCATAACAATTAAAATAAACCTAACCAAACCCTAACCCTTACCCTTACCCTATCGCTAACCCTAACCCTAACCCTAACACATACAATCACCCTTACCCATACCCTAATCGTAACCCTAACCTTAACTCAACCCTAAACCTAACCCTAACCCTAACCCTAACCACTACACTTACCCTAACCCTAACCATAACCCTAACCCTAACCTTAACCTTAACCCTAATCCTAAACCTAAACCTTACCCTAACCCTAAACCTAACCCTAAACCTAACCCTAACCCTAACGCTAACCCTAAACTTAACCCTACCTCTAACCCTAACCCTAACCTTACCCTTAACCTTAACGCTAATCCTAACACTTACCCTTACCCTAACCCTAAACCTAACCTTAACCCCAACCCTAAATCTAACCCTCACACTAATCCTAACCATTACCCTAACCCTAACCCTTACCCTTACCCTAACCCTAACCCTAACCCTAACCCTTACCCTTACCCTAACCCTAACCCTAACCCTAACCCTAACCCTTACCCTTACCCTAATCCTAACCCTAACCCTAAACCTTACCCTAACCCTAACCTTAACCCTATCCCTTACCCTAACCCAAACCCTAAACCTAAACTGAACCGTAACCTTATCCCTAACCCTAACTCTTATCCTGACCCTAACCCTAACCCTAAACCTAAACCTAACCATAACCCCTAACCCTAACCGTAACCATAACCCTAACTCTAACGCTTACCCTTACCCTAACCCTAACCTTAATGCTAACCCTAACCTAAACCCTAACCCTTACCCTTATCCTAAACCTAAACCTAAACCTAACCCTAACCCTAACCTTAACCCTAACCATAACCCTAAATCTAACCCTTACCCTTACCCTAACCCTAACCTTAACCCTAAACCAAACCCTAACCTAACCCTAACCCTAACACCTGACCCTAACCCTAACCCTAACCCTGAAACTTACCCTAACACTAACCCTAACCCTAACCCTAACACTTACCCTAACCCTAACCCTAACCTTAACCCCAACTCTAAACCTAACCCTAACCCTAACCCTAACCCTTAACCTAACGCTAACCCTAAACCTAACCCTACTCTAAAACTTACCCGACCCTAACTCTAACCCTAACCCTAACCCTAACCCTTATCTTACCCTAACCCTAACCCTAACAATTAAAATAAACCTAACCAAACCCTAACCCTTACCCTTACCCTATCGCTAAGCCTAACCCTAACCCTAACACATACAATCACCCTTACCCATACCCTAATCGTAACCCTAACCTTAACTCAACCCTAAACCTAACCCTAACCCTAACCCTAACCCCTACATTTACCCTAACCCTAACCCTAACCCTAAAACTAATCCTAACCCTAACACTTACCCTTACCCTAACCCTAACCCTTATCCTAACCCTAACCCTAAACCTAAACCCTAACCCTAACCCTTAACCTAACCCTAACCCTAACCCTAACCCTAACCCTTACCCTTACCCTAAGCATAACTCTAACCCTCACCCGAACCCTAACCCTAAACCTTACACTACCCCTAACCCTAACCGTTACCCTAACCCTAACCCTAACCCTAAACTTAACCCTAACGCTTACCCTAAACTTAACCCTAATCCTTACCCTTACCCTAACCCTAACCCTAAACCTAACACTAACCCTAACCTTAAACCTAAACCGAACCCTCACCTTAACCCTAAACCTAACCCTAACCCTAACACTTACCCTAATCCTAACCTTAAACCTAATCCTAACCCTAACCCTACAACTAACACTAACCCTAACCTTAACCCTAACCCTAACCCTTACCCTTACCCTAACCCTAACCCTAACTCTAACAATAACCCTTACCCTTATCCTAACTCCAACATTAAACCTAACCCTAACCCTAAACCTAACCCTAACCTTAACCCTAACACTAACCCTAACCCTAACACTTACCCTAACCCTAAACTTAAACCTAACCCTACACATATCCCCTAATCCTAACCCTAACCCTAAACCTTACCCTAACCCTATCCTTAACCCTATCCCTTACCCGAACCCCACCCCTAAACCTAAACCGAACCCTAACCTTATCCCTAACCCTAACTCTTATCCTGACCCTAACCCTAACCCTAAACCTAAACCTAACCATAACCCGTAACCCTAACCGTAACTGTAACCCTAACTCTAACGCTTACCCTTACCCTAACCCTAAACTTAATGCTAACCCTAACCTAAACCCTAACCCTTACCCTTATCCTAACCCTAAACCTAAACCTAACGCTAACCCTAAACTTAACCCTAACCATAACCTTAAACCTAACCCTTACCCTTACCCTAACATTAACCCTAACCCTAAACCTAACCCTAACCTAGCCCTTACCCTAACACCTGATCCTAACCCTAACCCTAACCCTGAAACTTACCCTAACACTAACACTAACCCTAACCATAACACTTACCCTAACCCTAACCCTAACCCTTACACTTACCCTAACCCTAACCCTAACCTTAACCCCAACTCTAAACCTAACCCTAACCCTAACCCTAACCCTTACCCTAACTCTAACCCTAAAACTAACCCTACCCTAAAACTTACCCTTACCCTAACTCTAACCCTAACCCTAACCCTAACCCTTATCTTACCCTAACCCTAACCCTAACAATTAAAATAAACCTAACCAAACCCTAACCCTTACCCTTACCCTATCGCTAAACCTAACCCTAACCCTAACACATAAAATAACCCTTACCCTTACCCTAATCGTAACCCAACCTTAACTCGACCCTAAACCTAACCCTAACCCTAACCCTAACCCCTACACTTACCCTAACCCTAACCATAACCCTAACGCTAATCCTAACCCAAACACTTACCCTTACCCTAACCCTAACCCTTATCCTAACCCTAACCCTAACCCTAAACCCTAACCCTAATCCTTAACCTAACCCTACCCTAAACCTAACACTTACCCTTACCCTAAGCATAACACTAACACTCACCCGAACCCTAACCCTAAACCTTACCCTAACCCTAACCCTAACCGTTACCCTAACCCTAACCCTAACCCTAAACTTAACCCTAACGTTTACCCTAACCCTAACCCTAATCCTTACCCTTACCCTAACCCTAACCCTAAACCTAACACTAACCCTAACCTTAAACCTAAACCGAACCCTACCTTAACCCTAACCCTAACCCTAACCCTAACACTTACCCTAACCCTAACCTTAAACCTAATCCTAACTCTAACCCTAACACTAACACTAACCCTAACCTTAACCCTAACCCTAACCATTACCCTTACTCTAACCCTAACCCTAACTCTAACACTAAACCTTACCCTTATCCTAACTCCAACATTAAACCTAACCCTAACCCTAACCCTAACCCTAAACTTAACCCTAACCCTAACCCTAACCCTAACACTTACCCTAACCCTAACCTTAAACCTAATCCTAACCCTAACCCTAACACTAACCCTAACCCTAACTGTAACCTTAACCCTAACCCTTACCCTTACCTAACCCTAACCCTAAACCAAACCGTAACCCCTACTCTTCCCCTAACCCTAAAACTAACCTTAACCCCAAACCTAATTCTAACCCTCACCCTAATCCTAACCCTTACCCTAACCCTAACACTTACCCTAACCCTAACCCTAATCCTAAACCTAACCCTTACGCTTACCCTAACCCTAAACCTAACCCTAACCCTAACCCTTACCCTAATCCTAACCTTAACCCCAATACTAAACCTAACTCTAACCCTAAACCTAACCCTAAACCTTATCCTTACCCTAACCCTAACCCAAACCCTAAACGTAACCCTAACCATAACCATAACCCTTACCCTAACCCTAACATTAATCCTAACCCTAACCCTTACCCTTACCCTCACACTAAACCTAACCCTAAAACTATCCCCAACCCTAAACTTAACCCTAACCCTAACCCTAACCCTAACCCTTACACTAACCCTAAACCTAATCCTAACCCTAACCCTTCCCCTTACCCTAACTCTAACCCTAAAACTAACCCTAACCCTAAACTTAACCCTAACTTTTACCCTCACCCCAACCCTAACCCTAACCCTAAACCTAACCCTAACCATAACCCTAACACTAACCCTTACCCTTAGCCTAACCCTAACGCTAACCATAATCCTTACCCTATCCCTAACCCTAACCCTAGCCCTTACCCTAACCCTAACCCAAAACCCTAACCCTAACCCTTAACCTAACCTGAACCCTAAACCTAACCCTAACCCTTACCCTTACCCTAACCCTAAACCTAACTCTAATCCTAACCTTAACCATAACTCTAAACCTTACCCCACCCTAACCCTAACGCTAATCCTAACCCTAACCCTAACCCTAACCTTAACCTTAACCCTAATCCTAAACCTAAACCTTACCCTTACCCTAACCCTAACCCTAAACCTAACCCTAACCCTAATGCTAACCCTAACCTTAACCCTACCTCTAACCCTAACCCTAACCTTAACCTTAACCTTAACCCTAATCCTAACACTTACCCTTACCCTAACCCTAAACCTAACCTTAACCCGAACCCTACATCTAACCCTCACCCTAATCCTAATCCTTACACTAACCCTAACCCTTACCCTAACCCTAACCCTAACCCTAACCCTAAACCTAACCCTAACCCTAACCCTAACACTAACCCTTAACCTTACCCTAACCATAACCCTAACCATAATCCTTACCCTAACCCTAACCCTAACCCTAACCTTAACCTTAACCCTAATCCTAAACCTAACCCTTACCCTTACCCTAACCCTAACCCTAAACCTAACCCTAACCCTAACGCTAAACCTAACCTTAACCCTACCTCTAACCCTAACCCTAACCTTACCCTTAACCTTAACCCTAATCCTAACCCTTACCCTTACCCTTACCCTAACCCTAAACCTATCCCTAACCCTAACACTAACCCTTACCCTTACTCTAACCAGAAACCTAACCCTAACCCTTACCCTAAACATAACCCTAACCCTAAACTTAACCCCAACCCTAAACCTAACTCTAATCCTAACACTTACCCTTACCCTAAACCTAACCCTAAATGTAATCCTAACCCTAATCCTAACCCTAACCCTTACCCTAACCCAAACCCTAATCCTAACCGTAAACCTTACCCTTACTCTTACCCTCACCCTAACCCTAACCGTAAAACTAACCCTAACCCTTAACCTAAACCTAGCCCTTACCCTAACCCTAACCCTATCCCTAACCTTAACCTTAACCCTAATCCTAAACCTTACCCCTAACCTAACCCTAAACCTAACCCTAACCCTAACTCTAACCTTACCATTACCCTAACCCTAACCCTAACCATAACCCGAACCCTGAATCTTACCCTTACCCAAACATAACCCTAACCCTTACCCTAAACCCTTCCCTAACCCTAACCATAACCCTTACCCTTACCTTAACCCTAACCCTAACCCTAACACTAACCCAAAAAACATACACTTACCTTAACCCTAACCCTAACCCTAACCGTAACCCTATACCTAACCCTAACCTAATCCTAACCCTAACCCTTACCCTTACCCTAATCCTAACCCTAACGATAAACCTTACCCTAACACTAACCTTAACCCTATCCCTTACCCTAACCCTAACCCTAAACCTAAACCGAACCCTAACCTTATCCCTAACCATAACTCTAATCCTGACCCTAACTCTAACCATAAACCTAAACCTAATCATAACCCCTAACCCTAACCGTAACCGTAACCCTAACGCTAATGCTTACCCTGACCCTAACCCTAACCTTAATGCTAACCCTAACCTAAACCCTAACTCTTACCCTTATCCTAACCCTAAACCTAAACCTAACCCTAACCCTAATCATAACCCTAACCCTAAGCCTAACCCTAAACCTTACCCTTACCCTAACCCTAACCCTAAACCTAACCCTAACCTAACCCTAACCCTAAAACCTGACCCTAACTCTAACCCTAACCCTGAAACTTACCCTAACACTAACCCTAAACCTAACCCTAACACTTACCCTAACCGTAACCCTAACCCTAACCCGTACTCTTACCCTAACCCTAACTGTAACCTTAACCCCAACTCTAAACTTAACTCTAACCCTAACCCTAACCCTTACCCTAACGCTAACCCTAAACCTAACCCTACCCCTAAAACTTACCCTTACCCTAACTCTAACCGTAACCCTAACCCTAAACCTTATCCTAACTCTAACCCTAACCCTAACAATTAACCTAATCCTAACCAAACCCTAACCCTTACCCTTACCTTATCGCTAACCCTAACCCTAAACCTAACCCATACAATAACCCTTACCCTTACCCTAACCGTAACCCTAACCTTAACTCAACCCTAAACCTAAACCTAACCCTAAGCCTAACCCTTACCCTTACCCTAAACCTAACCATAACCCTAACGCTAATCCTAACCATAACACTTACCCTTACCCTAACTCTAACCCTTATCCTAACCCTAACCCTAACCCTAACCATAAACCCTAACCCTAACCCTTAACCTAACCCTAACTCTAACCCTAACCCTTACCCTTACCCTAAGCATAACTCTAACCCTCACACGAAACCTAACCCTAAACCTTACCCTATCCCTAACCCTAACCCTAAACTTAACCCTAACGCTTACCCTAACCCTAACCCTAATCCTTACCCTTACCCTAACCCTAACCCTAAACCTAACACTAACCGTAACCCTAAACCTAAACCGAACCCTAACCTTATCCCTAACCCTATCTCTTATCCTGACCCTAACCCTAATCCTAAACCTAAACCTAACCATAACCCCTAACCCTAACCGTAACCCTAACCCTAACCCTAACCCTTACCATTACCCTAACCCTAACCTTAATGCTAACCCTAAACCTAACCCTAACCCTTACCCTTATCCTAACCCTAAACCTAAAACCTAACCCTAACCCTAACCGTAACCTTAACCCTAACCCTAACCCTAAACTAACCCTTACTCTTACCCTAACACTAAACCTAACCCTAATCTAACCCTAAACCTAACACCTAACCCTAACCGTATTCCTAACCCTTAAACTTACCCTAACACTAACCCTAACCCTAACCCTTACCCTAAGCCTAACCCTAAACCTAACACTAACCCTAACCCTTACCTTTAACCTAACCCCAAGCCTATCCCTAACCCTAACCCTTACCCTTAACCTAACACTAACCCTAACCCTAAACCTAACCCTAACCCTAACCCTTACCCTAAAAATAAACCTAACCCTAACCTCCCGCTTAACCTTACCCTAACCCTAACCCTAACCTTAACCCTAAACCTAACCCTTACCCTAACCCTTACCATTACGCTAACCCTAACCCTAAACCTAACCCTAAACCTAACCCTATCCCTGACCCTTACCCTAACCCTAACCCTAACCCTAATCCTAACCCTAACCATTACCCTTACCCTAATCTTAACCTAACCCTAAACCTTACCCTAGCCCTAAACTTAACCCTAGCCCTTACCCTAACTCTAACCCTAAACCTAAACTGAACCCTAAACTTATCCCTAATCCTAACTCTTATCCTGACCCTAACCCTAACCCTAAACCTAACCCTAACCATAACATCTAACCCTAACCGTAACTCTAACATAACCCTTATCCTAACCCTAACCCTAACCCTTAAACTAATCCTAACACTAACCCAAACTCCTAACCCTAACCCTTACCCTAACCCTAACACTAACCCTAACCCCTAACCCTAACCATAACCCTAACCCTAACACCTAACACTTACCCTAACCCTAACCCTAACCCTTACCCTTACACTAACCCTAACCCTAACCTTAACCCCAACTCTAAACCTAACCCTAACCCTAACCCTAACCCTTACCCTAACGCTAACCCTAAACCTAACCCTACCCCTAAAACTTACCCTTACCCTAACACTAACCCTTACCCTAACCCTAACCCTTATCTTACCCTAACCCTAATGCTAACAATTAACCTCAACCTAACCAAACCCTAACTCTTTCCCTTACCCTATCGCTAACCCTAACCCTAACCCTAACACATACAATCACCCTTACCCTGGCCCTAATCGTAACCCTAACCTTAACTCAATCCTAAACCTAACCCTAACCCTAACCCTAACCCCTACACTTACCCTAACCCTAACCATAACCCTAACGCTAATCCTAACCCTAACACTTACCCTTACCCTAAGCCTAACCCTTATCCTAACCCTAACCCTAACCCTAACCCTAAACCCTAACCCTAACCCTTAACCTAACCCTAAACCTAACCCTAACCCTTACCCTTACCCTAAGCATAACTCTAACCCTCACCCGAACCCTAACCCTAAACCTTACCCTAACCCTAACCCTAACCGTTACCCTAACCCTAACCTTAACCCTAAACTTAACCCTAACGCTTAACCTAAACCTAACCCTAATCCTTACCCTTACCCTAACCCTAACCCTAAACCTAACACTAACCCTAACCCTAAACCTAAACCGAACCCTAACCTTATCCCTAACCCTAACTCTTATCCTGACCCTAACCCTAACCCAAAACCTAAACCTAACCATGACCCCTAACCCTAACCGTAACCCTAACCCTAACCCTAACCCTTAGCATTACCATAACCATACCCTTAATGCTAACCCTAACCCTAACCCTAACCCTTACCCTTATCCTAACCTGAAATCTAAAGCTAACCCTAATCCTAACCCTAACCGTAAACATAACCCTAACCCCTAACCCTAACCCTTAACCGTATCTTAACCTTAAACCTAACCCTAACCTTGACCATAACCCTAACCTTAACCCTAACCCTTACCCTTACCCAAAAGCTAACCCTAACCTTAAACGTTACCCTTATCCTAAACCTAACCATAACCCTAACGGTAACCCTAACCTTAACACTTACCTTTACCCTAACCCTAATCCTTATCCTAAACCTATCCCTAACCCTAACACTAAACCCTAACCCTAACCCTTAACCTAACCCTAAACCTAACCCTAACCCTAACCCTTACCCTGACTCTAAGCCTAACTCTAACACTAACCCGAAACCTAAATCTAACCCTTACCCTAACCCTAACCCTAACACTTACCCTAAAGCTAACCCTAAAGCTAAACTTAAACCTAACGCTCACCCTAACCCTAACCTTAATCCTTACCCTTACCCTAACCCTAACCCTAAACCTATCCCCAACCCTAACCCTAACCCTAAAAGTAACCCTAACCCTAAACTTATCCCTAACCCTTACCCTCACACTAACCCTAACCCTAACACTAAAACTAACCCTAACCCTAAACCTAACCCTTACCCTAACCGTAACCCTAACCCTAACCCTAATCCTTACCCTAACCCTAACCCTAACCCTAACCCTCACCCTAACCCCTAAACCAAACCCTTAACCTAACCCTAACCCTAATCCTAACCATAATCCTAACCCTAACCTTAACCTTAACCCTAAACATAACCCTAACCCTTACTCTTACCCTCACCCTAACCCTAACCCTAAACCTAAAACTAACCCTAACCCTTAACCTAACCCTAGCCCTTACCCTAACCCTAACCCTAACCCTAACCTTAACCTTAACACTAACGCTAACCCTAACCCTTACCCTTACCCTAACCCTAACCCTAAACCTAACCCTAACCCTAACCCTTACCCTTACCCTAACCCTAACCCTAACCCTAAACCTAACTCTAACCCTAACCTTAACCCTAACCCTAAACCTAAACCTAACCCTAAACCTTACCCTTACCCTAACCCAAACCCTAACCCTAACTTTAACCTTAACCCGAACCCTTACCCTAACCCTAACCCTAACCCTAACCATTACCGTAACCCTAACCCTAACCCTAAACTTAAACCTAACTCTAACCCTAACCCTAGCCTTAACCTTAAACTTAACCCTAATCCTAACCCTTACCCTTATCCTAACCCTAAACCAATCCCTAACCCTATCCCTAACCTTTACCCTTACCTTAACCCTAACCCTAACCCTAACCCGAATCCTCAACCTTACACTAAACCTAAACCTAACCCTTACCCTAAACCTACCCCTAACTCTAACCCTACCCTAACCCTTAACCTAACCCTAACCCTAACCCTAACCCTTACCCTTACCCTAACCCTAACCCTAAACGTAACCCTAACCCTAACTCTAACCCTAACCTTACCCTAACCCTAAACCTAATCCTAAACCTAACGCTTACCCTTACCCTAATCCTAACCCTAACCCTAAACTTAACCCTAACGCTTACCTAACCCTAAACCTAATCCTTACCCTTACCCTAACCCTAACCCTAAACCTAACACTAACCCTTACCCTAAACCTAAACCGAACCCTAACCTTATCCCTAACCCTAACTCTTATCCTGACCCTAACCCTAAACCTAAACCTAAACCTAACCATAGCCCCTAACCCTAAACGTAACCCTAAACCTAACCCTAACCCTTACCATTACCCTAACCCTAACCTTAATGGTAACCCTAACCCTAACCCTAACCCTTACCCTTATCCTAACCCTAAACCTAAAGCTAACCCTAATCCTAACCCTAACCGTAACCTTAACCCTAACCCTAACCTAACCCTTACTGTTACCCTAACCCTAAACCTAACCCTAATCTAACCCTAACCCTAACACCTAACCCTAACCGTATTCATAACCCTTAAACTTACCCTAACACTAACCCTAACCCTAACCCTTACCCTAAGCCTAACCCTAAACCTAACACTAACCCTAACCCTTACCTTTACCATAACCCTAAGCCTATCCCTATCCCTAACGCTTACCCTTACCCTAACCCTAACCCTAAACCTAACCCTAACCCTTACCCTAACCAGACCCCTAACCCTAACCTCCCCCTTACCCTTACCCTAACCCTAACCCTAACCTTAAACCTAACCCTAACCCTAACCCTTACCCTTACCCTAACCCGAACCCTAAACCTAACCCTAACCTAACCCTAACCCTAACACCTAACCCTAACCCTAACCCTATGCCTTAAAATTAGCCTAACACTAACACTAAACCTAACCCTAAACCTAACACTTACCCTAACACTCACCCTAATCCTAACCCTAATTCTTACCCTTACCTTAACCCTAACCCTTATCCTAAACTTAACCCTAACCCTAACCCTATCCCTAACCCTTACCCTTACCCTAAGCCTAACCCTAAACCTAACACTAAACCTAACCCTCACCTCTACCCTAACCCTAAACCTATCCCTAACCATAATCCTTACCCTTACCCTAACCCTAACCCTAACCCTAAACCTAAACCTAACCCTAACCCTAACCCTTACCCTAACCATAAACCTAACCCTAACCTCCCCCTTAACCTTACCCTAACCCTAACCCTAACCTTAACCCTAAACCTAACCCTTACCCTAACCCTTACCCTTACCCTAAACCTAACCCTAAACTTAACCCTAACCATAACCACTAACCCTAACCCTAACCCTAACCCTTACCCTTACACTAACCCTAACACTAAACTTAATGCTAACCCTAACCCTAAACCTAATCCTTACCCTAGCCCTAACACTAACCCTAATCTTACCCTAACGTTAACCCTAACCCTTCCCCTTTCCCTAACCCTAACCCAAACTCTAACACTAACACTTACCCTTAACCTAACCCTAACGCTAAACCTAACCCTAACCCTAACCCTAACCACAACACTGAACTTAACCCTAACCCTAAAAGTAACCCTAAACCTTACCCTTACCCTAACCCAAACCTTAACCCTAACCATAACCCTTACCCTAACCGTAATCCTAATCCTAACCCTAACCCTTACCCTTACCCTAACCCTAACCCTAACCCTAAAACAAACCCTAACCCTAACCCTAACCCTAACCGTTACCCTAACCCTAACCCTAATCCTAACCCTAACCCTTCCCCTTCCCCTAATCCTATCCCTAAAACTAACCCTAACCCTAAACTTAACCCTAACCCTTACCCTCACCCTAACACTAACCCTAATCCTAAAACTAACCCTAACCCTATCGCTAACCCTTACCCTTACCCTAACCCTAAACCTAACCCTAATCCTTACCCTAAACCTAACCCTAACCCTAGCCCTTACCCTAACCCTAACACTAACCCTAACCCCTAACCCTAACCCTTAACCTATCCCTAACCCTAACCCTAACCCTAAACCTTACCCTAACCCTAAACCTAACTCTAACCCTAACTTAACCCTAACCCTAAACCTTACCCTAACCCTAACCCTTACCCTAACCCTAACCCTATTCCTAACCCTAACCTTAACCTTAACCCTAACCCTAACTCTAACCCTTACCCTTACCCTAACCCTAACACTAAACCTAACCCTAACCCTAACCCTAACCCTAACCCTTACCCTGACTCTAAGCCTAACTCTAACCCTAACCCGAAACCTAAATCTAACCCTTACCCTAACCCTAACCCTAACACTTACCCTAAAGCTAACCCTAAAGCTAAACTTAAACCTAACGCTCACCCTAACCCTAACCTTAATCCTTACCCTTACCCTAACCCTAACCCTAAACCTATCCCCAACCCTAACCCTAACCCTAAAAGTAACCCTAACCCTAAACTTATCCCTAACCCTTACCCTCACACTAACCCTAACCCTAACACTAAAACTAACCCTAAGACTAAACCTAACCCTTACCCTAACCCTAACCCTAACCCTAACCGTAATCCTTACCCTAACCCTAACCCTAACCCTAACCCTCACCCTAACCCCTAAACCAAACCCTTAACCTAACCCTAACCCTAATCCTAACCATAATCCTAACCCTAACCTTAACCTTAACCCTAAACATAACCCTAACCCTTACTCTTACCCTCACCCTAACCCTAACACTAAACCTAAAACTAACCCTAACCCTTAACCTAACCCTAGCCCTTACCCTAACCCTAACCCTAACCCTAACCTTAACCTTAACACTAACGCTAACCCTAACCCTTACCCTTACCCTAACCCTAACCCTAAACCTAACCCTAACCCTAACCCTTACCCTTACCCTAACCCTAACCCTAAACCTAACTCTAACCCTAACCTTAACCCTAACCCTAAACCTAAACCTAACCCTAAACCTTACCCTTACCCTAACCCAAACCCTAACCCTAACTTTAACCTTAACCCGAACCCTTACCCTAACCCTAACCCTAACCCTAACCATTACCGTAACCCTAACCCTAACCCTAAACTTAAACCTAACTCTAACCCTAACCCTAGCCTTAACCTTAAACTTAACCCTAATCCTAACCCTTACCCTTATCCTAACCCTAAACCAATCCCTAACCCTATCCCTAACCTTTACCCTTACCTTAACCCTAACCCTAACCCTAACCCGAATCCTCAACCTTACACTAAACCTAAACCTAACCCTTACCCTAAACCTACCCCTAACTCTAACCCTACCCTAACCCTTAACCTAACCCTAACCCTAACCCTAACCCTTACCCTTACCCTAACCCTAACCCTAAACGTAACCCTAACCCTAACTCTAACCCTAACCTTACCCTAACCCTAAACCTAATCCTAAACCTAACGCTTACTCTTACCCTAATCCTAACCCTAACCCTAAACTTAACCCTAACGCTTACCTAACCCTAAACCTAATCCTTACCCTTACCCTAACCCTAACCCTAAACCTAACACTAACCCTTACCCTAAACCTAAACCGAACCCTAACCTTATCCCTAACCCTAACTCTTATCCTGACCCTAACCCTAAACCTAAACCTAAACCTAACCATAGCCCCTAACCCTAAACATAACCCTAACCCTAACCCTAACCCTTACCATTACCCTAACCCTAACCTTAATGGTAACCCTAACCCTAACCCTAACCCTTACCCTTATCCGAACCCTAAACCTAAAGCTAACCCTAATCCTAACCCTAACCGTAACCTTAACCCTAACCCTAACCCTAACCTAACCCTTACTGTTACCCTAACCCTAAACCTAACCCTAATCTAACCCTAACCCTAACACCTAACCCTAACCGTATTCATAACCCTTAAACTTACCCTAACACTAACCCTAACCCTAACCCTTACCCTAAGCCTAACCCTAAACCTAACACTAACCCTAACCCTTACCTTTACCATAACCCTAAGCCTATCCCTATCCCTAACGCTTACCCTTACCCTAACCCTAACCCTAAACCTAACCCTAACCCTTACCCTAACCATACCCCTAACCCTAACCTCCCCCTTACCCTTACCCTAACCCTAACCCTAACCTTAAACCTAACCCTAACCCTAACCCTTACCCTTACCCTAACCCGAACCCTAAACCTAACCCTAACCTAACCCTAACCCTAACACCTAACCCTAACCCTAACCCTATGCCTTAAAATTAGCCTAACACTAACACTAAACCTAACCCTAAACCTAACACTTACCCTAACACTCACCCTAATCCTAACCCTAATTCTTACCCTTACCTTAACCCTAACCCTTATCCTAAACTTAACCCTAACCCTAACCCTATCCCTAACCCTTACCCTTACCCTAAGCCTAACCCTAAACCTAACACTAAACCTAACCCTCACCTCTACCCTAACCCTAAACCTATCCCTAACCATAATCCTTACCCTTACCCTAACCCTAACCCTAACCCTAAACCTAAACCTAACCCTAACCCTAACCCTTACCCTAACCATAAACCTAACCCTAACCTCCCCCTTAACCTTACCCTAACCCTAACCCTAACCTTAACCCTAAACCTAACCCTTACCCTAACCCTTACCCTTACCCTAAACCTAACCCTAAACTTAACCCTAACCATAACCACTAACCCTAACCCTAACCCTAACCCTTACCCTTACACTAACCCTAACACTAAACTTAATGCTAACCCTAACCCTAAACCTAATCCTTACCCTAGCCCTAACACTAACCCTAATCTTACCCTAACGTTAACCCTAACCCTTCCCCTTTCCCTAACCCTAACCCAAACTCTAACACTAACACTTACCCTTAACCTAACCCTAACGCTAAACCTAACCCTAACCCTAACCCTAACCACAACACTGAACTTAACCCTAACCCTAAACCTAACCCTAAACCTTACCCTTACCCTAACCCAAACCTTAACCCTAACCATAACCCTTACCCTAACCGTAATCCTAATCCTAACCCTAACCCTTACCCTTACCCTAACCCTAACCCTAACCCTAAAACAAACCCTAACCCTAACCCTAACCCTAACCGTTAACCTAACCCTAACCCTAATCCTAACCCTAACCCTTCCCCTTCCCCTAATCCTATCCCTAAAACTAACCCTAACCCTAAACTTAACCCTAACCCTTACCCTCACCCTAACACTAACCCTAATCCTAAAACTAACCCTAACCCTATCGCTAACCCTTACCCTTACCCTAACCCTAAACCTAACCCTAATCCTTACCCTAAACCTAACCCTAACCCTAGCCCTTACCCTAACCCTAACACTAACCCTAACCCCTAACCCTAACCCTTAACCTATCCCTAACCCTAACCCTAACCCTAAACCTTACCCTAACCCTAAGCCTAACTCTAACCCTAACTTAACCCTAACCCTAAACCTTACCCTAACCCTAACCCTTACCCTAACCCTAACCCTATTCCTAACCCTAACCTTAACCTTAACCCTAACCCTAACTCTAACCCTTACCCTTACCCTAACCCTAACACTAAACCTAACCCTAACCCTAACCCTAACCTTAACCCTAACTCTAACCCTAACGCTAACCTTAACATTAACCTTAACACTAATCCTAACGCTTACCCTTACCCTAACCCAAAACCTAACCCTAACCCTAACCCTAACCTTTACGCTTACCCTAACCCTAATCCTAACCCTAACCCGAACCCTCAACATTACCCTTACCCTAAACCTAACACTAACCCTTACCCTAATCCTACCCCTACCCCTAACCCTAACCCTTACCCTTACCTTAACACTAACCCTAACCCTAACACTAACACTTACCCTAAACCTCACCCTAATCCAAACCCTAATTCTTACCCTTACCCTAACCCTAAACCTAACCCTAAACTTAATCATAACCCTAACCCTATCCCTAACCCTTTCCCTTACCCTAAGCCTAACTCTAAACCTAAAACTAACCCGAACCTTTACCTTTACCCTAACCTAACCCTATCCCTAACCCTAACCCTTACCCTTACCCTAAACCTAAACCTAAACCTAAACCTAACCCTAACTCTAACCCTAACCCTTACCCTAACCCTAACCCTAACCCTTACCCTAAAGCTAACCCTAAAGCTAAACTTAAACCTAACGCTCACCCTAACCCTAACCTTAATCCTTACCCTTACCCTAACCCTAACCCTAAACCTATCCCCAACCCTAACCCTAACCCTAAAAGTAACCCTAACCCTAAACTTATCCCTAACCCTTACCCTCACACTAACCCTAACCCTAACACTAAAACTAACCCTAACCCTAAACCTAACCCTTACCCTAACGCTAACCCTAACCCTAACCGTAATCCTTACCCTAACCCTAACCCTAACCCTAACCCTCACCCTAACCCCTAAACCAAACCCTTAACCTAACCCTAACCCTAATCCTAACCATAATCCTAACCCTAACCTTAACCTTAACCCTAACCATAACCCTAACCCTTACAATTACCCTCACCCTAACCCTAACCCTAAACCTAAAACTAACCCTAACCCTTAACCTAACCCTAGCCCTTACCCTAACCCTAACCCTAACCCTAACCTTAACCTTAACACTAACGCTAACCCTAACCCTTACCCTTACCCTAACCCTAACCCTAAACCTAACCCTAACCCTAACCCTTACCCTTACCCTAACCCCAAACCTAACCTTAACCCCAACACTAAACCTAACCCTAAACCTAAACCTAACCCTAAACCTTACCCTTACCCTAACCCAAACCCTAACCCTAACCCTAATCTTAACCACAACCCTTACCCTAACCCTAACCCTAACCCTAACCATTACCGTAACCCTAATCCTAATCCTAACCCTAACCCTTCCCGTTACCCTAACCCTAACAATAAAACTAAACCTAACCCAAAACTTAACAATAATCCTTACCCTAACCATAACCCTAACCCTATTCCTTACATTAACCCTAACCCTAACCCTATCCCTAACCCTAACCCTAACCCTAACACTTACCCTTACCCTAACCCTAAACCTAACTCTAACCCTAACCTTAACCCTAACCCTAAACCTTCCCCTAACCCTAACCCTTACCCTAACCCTAACCCTACCCCTAACCCTAACTTTAACCTTAACCCGAACCCTAACCCTACCCTTACCCTTACCCTTACCCTAACCCTTACCCTAACCCTAACACTAAACTTAAACCTAACTCTAACCCTAAACCTAGCCTTAACCTTAAACTTAACCCTAATCCTAACCCTTACCCTTATCCTAACCCTAAACCAATCCCTAACCCTATCCCTAACCTTTACCCTTACCTTAACCCTAACCCTAACCCTAACCCGAACCCTCAACCTTACACTAAACCTAAACCTAACCCTTACCCTAAACCTACCCCTAACTCTAACCCTACCCTAACACTTAACCTAACCCTAACCCTAACCCTAACTCTTACCCTTACCCTAAGCTTAACCCTAACCCTAACGTTAAACCCAACCCTAAACCCAAACCTAACCCTAACCCTTACCCTTACCCTAACCCTAACCCTAAACGTAACCCTAACCCTAACTCTAACCCTAACCTTACCCTAACCCTAAACCTAATCCTAAACCTAACGCTTACCCTTACCCTAATCCTAACCCTAACCCTAAACTTAACCCTAACGCTTGCCTAACCCTAAACCTAATCCTTACCCTTACCCTAACCCTAACCCTAAACCTAACACTAACCCTTACCCTAAACCTAAACCGAACCCTAACCTTATCCCTAACCCTAACTCTTATCCTGACCCTAACCCTAAACCTAAACCTAAACCTAACCATAGCCCCTAACCCTAAACGTAACCCTAACCCTAACCCTAACCCTTACCATTACCCTAACCCTAACCTTAATGGTAACCCTAACCCTAACCCTAACCCTTACCCTTATCCTAACCCTAAACCTAAAGCTAACCCTAATCCTAACCCTAACCGTAACCTTAACCCTAACCCTAACCTAACCCTTACTGTTACCCTAACCCTAAACCTAACCCTAATCTAACCCTAACCCTAACACCTAACCCTAACCGTATTCATAACCCTTAAACTTACCCTAACACTAACCCTAACCCTAACCCTTACCCTAAGCCTAACCCTAAACCTAACACTAACCCTAACCCTTACCTTTACCATAACCCTAAGCCTATCCCTATCCCTAACGCTTACCCTTACCCTAACCCTAACCCTAAACCTAACCCTAACCCTTACCCTAACCATACCCCTAACCCTAACCTCCCCCTTACCCTTACCCTAACCCTAACCCTAACCTTAAACCTAACCCTAACCCTAACCCTTACCCTTACCCTAACCCGAACCCTAAACCTAACCCTAACCTAACCCTAACCCTAATACCTAACCCTAACCCTAACCCTATGCCTTAAAATTAGCCTAACACTAACACTAAACCTAACCCTAAACCTAACACTTACCCTAACACTCACCCTAATCCTAACCCTAATTCTTACCCTTACCTTAACCCTAACCCTTATCCTAAACTTAACCCTAACCCTAACCCTATCCCTAACCCTTACCCTTACCCTAAGCCTAACCCTAAACCTAACACTAAACCTAACCCTCACCTCTACCCTAACCCTAAACCTATCCCTAACCATAATCCTTACCCTTACCCTAACCCTAACCCTAACCCTAAACCTAAACCTAACCCTAACCCTAACCCTTACCCTAACCATAAACCTAACCCTAACCTCCCCCTTAACCTTACCCTAACCCTAACCCTAACCTTAACCCTAAACCTAACCCTTACCCTAACCCTTACCCTTACCCTAAATCTAACCCTAAACTTAACCCTAACCATAACCACTAACCCTAACCCTAACCCTAACCCTTACCCTTACACTAACCCTAACACTAAACTTAATGCTAACCCTAACCCTAAACCTAATCCTTACCCTAGCCCTAACACTAACCCTAATCTTACCCTAACGTTAACCCTAACCCTTCCCCTTTCCCTAACCCTAACCCAAACTCTAACACTAACACTTACCCTTAACCTAACCCTAACGCTAAACCTAACCCTAACCCTAACCCTAACCACAACACTGAACTTAACCCTAACCCTAAACCTAACCCTAAACCTTACCCTTACCCTAACCCAAACCTTAACCCTAACCATAACCCTTACCCTAACCGTAATCCTAATCCTAACCCTAACCCTTACCCTTACCCTAACCCTAACCCTAACCCTAAAACAAACCCTAACCCTAACCCTAACCCTAACCGTTACCCTAACCCTAACCCTAATCCTAACCCTAACCCTTCCCCTTCCCCTAATCCTATCCCTAAAACTAACCCTAACCCTAAACTTAACCCTAACCCTTACCCTCACCCTAACACTAACCCTAATCCTAAAACTAACCCTAACCCTATCGCTAACCCTTACCCTTACCCTAACCCTAAACCTAACCCTAATCCTTACCCTAAACCTAACCCTAACCCTAGCCCTTACCCTAACCCTAACACTAACCCTAACCCCTAACCCTAACCCTTAACCTATCCCTAACCCTAACCCTAACCCTAAACCTTACCCTAACCCTAAACCTAACTCTAACCCTAACTTAACCCTAACCCTAAACCTTACCCTAACCCTAACCCTTACCCTAACCCTAACCCTATTCCTAACCCTAACCTTAACCTTAACCCTAACCCTAACTCTAACCCTTTCCCTTACCCTAAGCCTAACTCTAAACCTAAAACTAACCCGAACCTTTACCTTTACCCTAACCTAACCCTATCCCTAACCCTAACCCTTACCCTTACCCTAAACCTAAACCTAAACCTAAACCTAACCCTAACTCTAACCCTTAAAATTACCCTAACCCTAACCCTAAACCTAACCTTAACCCTAACCCTAACCCTAACCCTAACACTAACCATAACCCTAAACTTAACCCTAACCCTAACCCTTAACCATACCCTAACCCTAACCCTACCCCTAACCCTACCCCTAACCCTAACCCTAACCCTAACCCTAAACCTAACCCTAACCCTAACCCTAACCCTAACCCTAAACCTAAACTTAACCCCAACATTAAACCTAACCCTAAACCTAAACCTAACCCTAAACCTTACCCTTACCCTAACCCAAACGCTAACCCTAACCCTAATCTTAACCACAACCCTTACCCTAACCCTAACCCTAACCCTTACCGTAACCCTAACCCTAATCCTAACCCTAGCCCTTCCCCTTCCCCTAACCCTAACCCTAAAACTAACCCTAACCCTAAAATTAACAATAATCCTTACCCTAACCCTAACCCTAACCCTAATCCTTACCCTAACCCTAACCCTAACCCTTACCCTAATCCTAACCCTAACCCTAAACCTTACCCTAATCCTAACATTAACCCTAACACTTACCCTAACCCTAACCCTAATCCTAACCCTTACTCTTACCCTAACCCTAACCCTAACCTTCAACCCAACCCTAAACCTAACCCTAACCTTAGCCCTAACCCTTACCCAAACACTAATCCTAACCCTAACCCTAAAACTTAACCCAACCCTAACTCTAACCCTTACCCTAACCCTAACCCTTATCCTAACCCTAACCCTAACCCTTAACCTAATCCTAACACTAACCCTAACCCCTAACCCTAACCCTTACCCTAACCCTAACACTAACGCTAACCGCTAACGCTAACCCTAACTCTAACTCTAACCCCTTATCCTAACCCTAACCATAAACCTTACCCTTATCCTAACCCTAACGCTAACCCTGACACTTACTCTAATCCCTACCCTAGCCCTAACCCTAACCCTAAACCTTACCCTAAGGCTAACCCTAACACTAACCCTTACACTTACCCTAACACTTACCCTTACCCTAACCCTAAACCTAACCCCAACCTTAACCATAACCCTAACCCTAATCCTAACCCTTACCCTTACCCTAACCCTAACCCTAACCCTAAACCTTACACATACCCTAACCCTAACCCTAACCCTTACCCTAACCCTAACCCTAACCCTAACAATAACCCTTACCCTTACCAAAACCGTAACACTAACCTTAACCCCAACCCTAAACCTAACCCTAACCCTAACCATAAACCTTACCCTTACCCTAACCCTAACCATAACCCTAACGCTAACCCTAACCCTAACACTTACCCTTACACTAACACTAACACGTATCCTAACCCTAACCCTAAACCTAACCCTTACCCTTACCCTAAACCTAACCCTAACCCTAACCTTAACCCTAACTCTAATCCTAACCATAACCCTAATAGTTACCCTTACCCTAAACCTAACCCTAAACCTAACCATAACATTAACCCTAACCCTAAACTTAACCCTAAACCTAACCCTATCCCTAACCCTTACCCTTACGCTAACCCTAACCCTAAACCTAACACTAACCCTAACCCTTACCTTTACCCTAAACCTAAACCTAACCCTAACCCTAACCCGTAACCCTAACCCTAACCCTAACCCTAACCCTTGTCCTTACCCTAAGCCTAACCCTAACCCTAACCCTTACCCTAACCCTCACCCTAATCATAACCCTAACTCTTACCCTTACCCTAACCCTAACCCTAACCCTAAAACTAACTCTACCCCTAAACTTAACCCTAACCCTAACCTTAACCCTTACCCTAATCCTAAGCCTTACCCTACCCTAACCCTAACCCTAAACCTAACCTTCACCCTAACCCTAAACCTAACCCTTACCCTAACCCTAACCCTAACCCTAATCCTAAACCTAACCCTTACCCTTACCCTAACGCTAAACCTAACCCTAAACCTAACCCTAACCGTAATATTAAACCTAAACCTTATCCTTACCCTAACCGTATCCCTAACCCTAAACCTAACCAAAACCCTAACACTTACCCCAAACCTAACCCTAACCCTATGGTTAACCCTAACCCTAACCCTAAACCTAACCCTTACCCTACACTCACCCTAACCCTAAACCTAACCATAACCCTAACCCTAACCCTTAACCTTACCCTAACCCTAACCCTAACCGTATCCCTAACACCTAACCCTAACCCAAACCCTAACCCTTACCCTAACCCTCACCTAACCCTAACCCTAACACCTAACCCTAACCCTAACCCTTACCCTTACCCTAAACCTAACACTAACCCTAATCCTAACCCTTACCCTTACCCTAACCCTAAACCTAACTCTAATCCTAATCCTAACTCTAATCCTCACCCTTACCCTAACCCTACCCATAACCCTTACCATAACCCTAACACTAACCCTAACCCTAATCTTAACCCTAACACATACCCTTACCCTAACCCTAACCCTAACCCTTAACCTAATCCTAACACTAACCGTAACCCCTAACACTAACCCTTATTCTAACCCTAACACTAACGCTACCCGCTAACCCTAACCATAACCCTAACCCTAACCCCTTATCCTAACCCTAACCCTTACCCTTACCCTTATCCTAACCCTAATCCTAACCCTAACACTTACTCTAATCCCTACCCTAGCCCTAACCCTAACCCTAAACCTTACCCTAAGCCTAACCGTAACCCTAACCCTTACCCGTACCCTAACCCTAAACCTAACCCTAAACTTAACCCTAACCCTAACACTAAACCTTCCCATACCCTAACCCTAACCCAAACCCTTAATCTTACGTTAACCCTAACCCTAAACCTAACCCTAACAATAACCCTTACCCTTACCCTAACCGTAACCCTAACCTTAACCCCAACCCTAAACCTAACCCTAACCCTAACCCTATCCCTTACCCTTACCCTAACCATAACCATAACCCTAACGCTAACCCTAACCCTAACACTTACCCTTACCCTAACCCTAACACTTTTCCTAACCCTAACCCTAATCCTAACCCTAAACCCTAACCCTAACCCTTAACCTAACCCTAACCCTAACCCTAACCCTTACCCTTACCCTAAGCCTAACTCTAACCCTAACCCGAACCCTAACCCTAACACTTACAATAACCCTAACCCTAACCTTAACCCTAACGCTAAACCTAACCCTAACCCTAATCCTTACCCTTACCCTAACCCTAACCATAAACCTAACCCTAACATTAACCCTAACCCTAAACTTAAAACCTAAACCAAACCCTATCCCTAACACTTACCCTTACCCTACCCCTAACCCTAAACCTAACACTAACCCTAACCCTAAACCTAAACCTAACCCTAACCCTAACACTAACTCCTAACCCTAACCCTAACCCTAACCCTAACCATTACCCTTACCCTAAGCCTAATCCTAACAATAACCCTTACCCTAAACCTCACCCTAATCCTAACCCTAACTCTTACCCTTACCCTAATCCTACCCCTAAACCTAAAACTAACCCTAACCATACACTTTACCCTAAACCTAACCCGAACCCTTACCCTAACCGTAACCCTTACCCTACCCTAACCCTAACCCTAACCCTAATCTTAACCCTAAACCTAACCCTAACCCTTATCCTTACCCTAACCCTAACCCTAAACCTAACCGTAACCCTAACCCTAATCCTAAACTTAACCCTAACCCTAACCCTAACAATGGCCCTTACAATAGCCCTAACCATAAACCTAACACTAACCCTAACCCTGACCCTATCCCTTACCCTTACCCTAACCCTAACCCAAACCCTAACCCTAAACCTTACCCTTATTCTAACCCTAACATTAACACTTACCCTCACCCTCACCCCTAGCCTAACCCTAACCCTAACACTAAACCTTACCCTAAATCTAACCCTAACCCTTACCCTTACCCTAACCCTAACCCTAACCCTAATCCTAAACCTTACCCTTACCCTAAACCAAACCCTAACCCTTACCCTAACCCTTACCTTAACCCTAACCCTAACCCTAACGCTAACCATTACCCTTACCCTAACGCTAACCCTAACCCTAACCCTAAACCTAACACTAACCCTAACACATACCTTACCCTTACCTTACCCTAACCCTAACCCTAAACTTAACCCTAACCCTTACCCTAACACTAACCCTAACCATAACCGTAAACCTTACCCTTACCCTAAACCTAACCCTAACCCTTACCCTAAACCTAAACCTAACCCTAACCCTTACCGTTAGCTTAACCCTAAACCTTACCCTTACCCTAACGCTAACCCTAAACCTAACCCAAACCCTAATGCTCACACATACTCTTAACCTAACCCTAACCCTAACCCTAACCCTAACCCTTACCCTTACCCTTACTCTAACCCTAACCCTAACCCTTACCCTAACGCTAACCCTAACCTAACCCTAACCCTAACACTAACCCTAACACATACCCTTACCTTACCTTACCTTACCCTAACCCTAACCCATACTCTTACCCTAACCCTAACCATAACCCTAAACCTAACCCTAACCGTAAACTTAAACCTAACCCTTATCCTTACCCTAACCTTATCCTAAACCTAAACCTAACCCTAACACTAACCAAAACCCTAAAACTTACCCTAAACCTAATCCTAACCCTAAACCTAACCCTTACCCTTACCCTAACCCTAACCCTAGACCTAACCCTAACCCTTACCCTTACCCTCACCCTAAACCTAATCTTAACCCTAATCCTAACCCTTACCCTAAACTTACCCCTTATCCTTATCCTTACCCTAACCATAAACTAAATTTAACCGTAACCCTAACCCTAACCGTAACACTTACCCTTACCCTAACCCTAACCTTTACCCTAACCCTAACCCTAAACTTAACCCCAACCCCAAACCTAACCCTACCCATAACCCTAACCCTAACCTAACCCTGACCCTACCCTTACCCCTAACCCTAACCCTAACCCTTACCCTAACCCTAACCCTAATCATAATCCTAACCCTTTCCCTTACCCTAACCCCAACCCTAACCCTAAACCTAAGCCTAACCGTAAACTTAAACCTAACCCTTATCCTTACCCTAACCTTATCCTAACCCTAAACCTAACCCTAACACTAACCAAAACCCTAAAACTTACCCTAACCCTAATCCTAACCCTAAACCTAACCCTAACCCTAACCCTAACCCTAAACCTAAAGCTTACCCTAACCCTAACGCTAACCCTTACTAGAACCCTAACCCTAAACCTAATCCTCACCCTAACCCTAACCCTAACCCTAACCCTAACCTTTACCCTTCCCCTAACCCTAACCCTAAAATTTACCCTAACTCTAACCCTAACCCTAACCCTAAGGTTAACCCTAACCCTAACCCTAACCCTGACCCTTACCCTACACTCACTCTAACCCTAATCCTAACCCTAACACTAACACTTACCCTTACCCTAACCCTAAACCTCACCCTAACCCTAACCCTTATCCTAACCCTAACCCTAACCCTAACCCTTAACCTAACCCTAACCCTAACCCTAACCCCTAATCCTAAACCTAACCATTACCCTAACCTCTAAACCTAACCCTAACCCTAACCCTAACCCTTAAGCTTATTATAAACCTAACCCTAACCCTAACACATACCCTTATCCTAACCCTTACCCTAACCCTAACCCTAACTCTTACCCTAAACCTAGCACTTACGATTACCATAACCCTAAACCTAACCCTAAACCTAACCATAACCCTTACAATTACCCTTAACCCAAAACTAACCCTAACCATAACCCTACCCCTAAACCTTATCCTTACCCTAAACCTAACACTAACCCTTACCCTAACCCTAACCTTAACCACAACACAAAACCTAACCATAACCCTAACCCTTACCCTTACCCTAACCGTAACCCAAAACCTAACCGTAACCCTAACCCTCACCCTAACCCTTAACCTAACCGTAACTCCAATCCTAATCCTAACCCTTACCATTACTCTAACCCTAACACAAACCCTAAACCCAAAACTAAACCTAACCTTAACCCTAACCCTTATCCTAACCCTAAACTTAACCACAACACTAAACCTAACCCTAACCCTAACTCGTACCCTAACCCTAACCCTAACCCTAAACCTTACCCTAACCCTAACCCTAACTCTTATCCTAACACTAACCCTAACCCTAACCCTAACCCTTAACCTAACCCTAACACTAACCCTATCACTTACCCTTACCCTAATCCCTACCCTAATTCTAAACCTAACCCTAACCTTTACCCTAACCCTAATCCTAACTTTAACCCTTAACCTAACACTAACACTAACCCTAACCCCTAACCTTAACACTTACCCTAACCCTAAACCTAACCATTACCCTTACCCTAACCCTAACCCTATCTTAACCCCAACAGTAAACCTAACCCTAACCCTAACGCTAACCCTTACCCTAACCCTAAACATAAACCTAACCCTAACCCTAAAACTTACCCTTACCCTAACTCTAACCCTAACCCTAACCCTAACCCTTATCCTAACCCTAACCCTAACCCTTAACCTAATCCTAACACTAACCCTAATCTCTAACCCTAACGCTTATTGTAAACCTAACACTAAATCTAACCGCTAACCCTAACCCTAACCCTAACCCTAACCTTAACCCTAAACTTAACCCTAACCCTTACCCTTACCCTTACCCTACACCCGACCCTAACCCTAACCCTAACGCTAAACCTTACCCTAAATCTAACCCTAACCCTTACCTTTACCATAACCCTAAACCTAACCCTAACCCTAATCCTAACCTTTACCCTTACCCTAACCCTAACCCTAACCCTAACCCTAAACCTAAACCTTACCCTTATCATAAACCTAACCCTAACCCTTACCCTAAACCAAACCCTAACCCTAACCCTACAGCTTACCCTTACCTTAACCCTAACCGTAACCCTAACCTAACCCTAACCCTAACACTAACCCTAACACATACACTTACCCTTACCCTTACCCTACCCCTAACCCTAAACTTAATCCTAACCCTTACCCTAACCCTAACCCTAACCCTAATCGTAAACCTTACCCTTACCCTAAACCTAACCCTAACCCTTACCGTAAACCTAAACCTAACCATAACCCTAACCCTTACCGTTAGCTTAACCCTAACCCTAACCCTTACCATTACCCTAACGCTAACCCTAACCCTAACCCAAATCCTAACGCTAACACATACTCTTACCCTAACCCTAAACCTAACCCTAACACTAACCCTTACCCTAACCCTAACCCTAACACATACGCTAACCCTAACCCTAACCCTAACACTAACACTTACCCTAACCCTAACCCTTACCCTAACCCTAAACCTAAACTTAACCACAACCCCAAACCTAACCCTAACCATAACGCTAACCCTAAACCTAACCTAACCCTGCCCCTTACCTAACCCCTAAACCTAACCCTAACCCTACCCCTTACCTAACCCTAACCCTAATCCTAAACCTAACCCTTACTCTTACCCAAACCCTAACCATAACCCTAAACTTAACCCTAACCAAAACCCTAACCCTTACTCTAACCCTAACCCTAAGCCTAAACCTAACCCTAATCCTAACCCTAACCCTAACCCTCAACCTTACCCTAACCCTGAGGCTAACCCTTACCCGAAGCCTAACCCTAACCCTAATCCTCACCGTAACCCTAATCCTAACCCTAACCCTTACCCTTTCCCTAACCCTAACCCAACACTAACCTATACCCTTACCCTAACCCTAACCCTAAACCTTATCCTAACCCTAACCCTAACACTAAGGTTAACCCTAACCCTAACCCTAACCCTAACCCTTACCCTACACTCACCCTAACCCTAAACCTAACCCTAACCCTAACCCTTACCCTCAACCTTACCCTAACCCTAAGGCTAACCCTTTCCCGAACCCTAACCCTAACCCTAATCCTCACCGTAACCCTAATCCTAACCCTAACCCTTACCCTTTCCCTAACCCTAACCCTAACCCTAACCTATACCCTTACCCTAACACTAACCCTTAACCTTACACTAACCCTAACCCTAACCCTATCCCTAACACCTAACCCTAACCCAAACCCTAACCCTAACCGTCACCCCAACCCTAACCTTAACCCTAACACTTACCCTAACCCTAATACTAACACTGACCCTAATCCTAACACTTTTCCTAAACCTAACCCTAACCTTAACCCTAACCCTTAACATAACCCTAACCCTAAGCCTTATCCTAAGCCTAACCCTAACCATAACCATAACCATTAACCTAACCCTTACACTGACCCTAACCCTAACCCTAAAAATTACCCTTATCCTAAACCTAACCCTAACCCTTACCCTAAACCTAACCCTAACCCTAAGCCTAAACCTTAACTTTACCTTAACCCTAACCCTAACCCTTACCCTAACGCTAAACCTAACCCTAACACATACTCTAACCCTAACCCTAACCCTAACCCTACCCGTAACCCTAAACCTAACCGTAACCCTAACCATAACCCTAACCCTTACCCAAAAATTAACCCTAATCATATCCATAACCCTAACCCTAACCCTAACCCTTACCATAACCCTAACCCTAACATTAACCCTAACCCTTACCCTAACCTTAACTCTAAACCTAAACCGTAACCAGAACCTTTAACCTAACCCTAACCCTAACCTTAATCCTAACCCTTACCCTTACCCTAACCCTGAACTTAACTCTAACCGGAAACCTAACTGTAACCCTCACCCTTACCCTAACCTAACCCCTAAACCTTACCATAACCCTAACACTAACAATAACCCTTACCCTCACCCTTACCATTACCATTACCCTAACCCTAACCCTAAACGTAACCCTAAACTAACCCTAACCATAACACCTAACCCTAACCCTAACCCTAACCCTTAAACTTACCCTAACACTAACCCTAACCCTAACCCTAACCCTAACACTTACCCTAACCCTAACCTTAACCCTAACCCTTATTCTTACCCTAACCCTAACCCAAACCTTAACCCCACCCTAAACCTAACCCTAACCCTAACCGTAACCCTTACCCTAACCCTAACCCTAACCCTAACCCAAAACTTACCCTTACCCTAACTCTAACCCTAACCATAACCCTTATTCTAATCCTAACCCTAACCCTTAACCTAATCCTAACACTAACCCTAACCCCTAAACCTAACCCTTACCCTAACCCTAACACTAACCCTAACCGCTAACCCTAACCCTAACCCCTTATCCTAAACCTAACCCTAACCTTTACCCTTATCCTAACACTAACTCTCACCCTAACACTTACTCTAATCCCTACCCTAGCTCTAACCCTAACCCTAAACCTTACCCTAAGCCTAACCCTAACCCTAACCCTTGCCCGTAACCTAACGCTAAACCTAACCCTAACCTTAACCATAACCCTAACCCTAACCCTTACCCTTACCCTAACCCTAACCCTAACCCTAACCTAAACCTTACCCATAACCTTACCCTTACCCTAACCCTAACCCTAACCCTAACCTAAACCTTACCCATACCCTCACCCTAACCCTAACCCTTACCCTAAACCTAACCCTAACCCTAACCCTAACCCTAACCCTTACTCTTACCTTAACCCTAACCCTAACCCTAATCCTTTGCCTTACCCTATCGCTAAACCTAACACTAACCCTAACCCTAACTATAACCCTTACCCTTACCCTAACCCTAACCCTAACACTTACCCTTACATTAACCCTAACCATAACACTAACGCTAACCCTAACCACCCTAACACTTACCCTTACCCTACCCCTAACACTTATCCTAACCCTAACCCTAACCCTAAACCCTAACCCTAAACCTTAACCTAACCCTAACACTAACGCTAAACCTAACCCTTACCCTTACCCTAAGCCTAACTCTAACGCTATCCCGAACCATAACCCTAACCTTACCCTAACCCTAAACCTAACCCTTACCCTAACCGTAACCCTAAATCTAACCCTAACATTAAGCCTAACCCTAAACTTAACCCTAAACCTAACCCTATCCCTAACCCTTACCCTTACCCTAACCCTAACCCTAAACCTAACACTAACACTAACCCTTAACTTTACCCTAACCCTAAACCTAACCCTAACCCTAACCCTAAACCTAACCTTAACCCTAACCCTTACCCTAACCCTCACACTATTCCTAACCCTAACTCTTACCCTTACCCTAACCCTAACCCTAAAAATAACCCTAAACCTAAACTTAACCCTAACCCTAACCCTAACACTCACCCTTACCCTAACCGTACCCCTAACACTTACCATAACCATAACACTAACCCTAACCCTAATCTTAACCCTAACCCTAACCCTAACACATACCCTTACCCTAACCCTAACCCTAACCCTAACCTTAACCCAACCCTAAACCTAACCCTAACCCTAACGCTAACCCTTACCGTTACTCTAACCCTAACACTAAACCTAACACATACCCTTACCCTTACCCTAAACCTAACCCTAACAATAACCCTGACCCTTACCCTAACCATAACACTAACCCTAAACCCTAACCCGAACCCTTAACCTAACCCTAACCCTAACCCTTACCCTTACCCTAACCCTAACCCTAAACCTAACCCTAACCCTATCCCTAACCCTAATCCTTACCTTTACCCTTACCCTAAACCTAACCCTAACCATTACCCTAACCCTAACCTTAACCGTAACACTAACATTTACACTAACCCTAACCCTTACCCTTACCCTAACCCTAACCCTAACTTTACCCAAACCCCAAACCTAACCCTAACCCTAACCCTAACCCTGACCCTTTCCATTAAACTAACCCTAACCCTAACACTAACACTAAACCTAACCCTAACCGTAACCTTAACCCTAACCCTTGTCCTTACCCTAACCCTAAAGCTAACCCTAAACCTAACCCTAACCCTAACCCTAACCCTAATCCTAAACCTAACGCTAAACCTTACCCTAACCCTAAACCTAACCCTAAACTTAACACTTACCCTAACCCTAAACCTAACCCTAACCCTTACCCTTACCCTAACCCTAAACCAAACGCTAACCCTTACACTAACCCTAACCCTAACCCTAACCCTGAACCTAACCGTAACACTGACCTAACACTAACCCTAAAACTTACCCTTATCCTAAACCTAACCCTAAACATTACGCTAAACCTAACCCTAACTCTAACCCTAACCCTTACACTAAACTTAACCCTAACCAAAACTCTAACCGTTACCTTTAGTTAACCCTAACCCTAACCCTTACCGTAACGCTAACCCTAACCCCAACACATACCCTAACCCTAACCCTAACCCTAACCCTAACAGTAACCCTAAACCTAATCGTAAACCTAACGCTAAACCTAACCCTAACCCTATCCCTTACCCTAAACCTAACCATAACCTTAACCCAAACCCTAAACCTAACCCTAACACTAACCCTAACCCTTACCCTAAACCTAACCCTCGTCCTAACCCTAACCCTTACCCTTACCCCAACCCTAACCCTAACCTTAACCCTAAACCTAACCCTAAACCTAACCCTAACCTTAACCCTAACCATTACCCTAACCCTAACCTTAACCCTAACTCTTACCATTACGCTAACCCTAACCCTAAACCTAACCGTAAACCTTACCCTTACCCTCACCCTAACCCTACCTTAACCCTAACCCTAACCCTAACCAAAACCCTAAGCCTAATCCTTATGCTTACCCTAACCCTAAACCTAACCCTAACCCTAAACCTAACCCTTAACCTTACCCTAACCCCAACCCTAACCATAAACCTTACCCTTACCTTAACCCTAACCCTAACCTTAACCGTAATCCTTACCCTTACCCTAAACCTAACCCTAAACCAAACCTTAACACTAACCTTAACCCTAACCCTAACCCTAACCTTAACCCTAACCCTAACCCTAACCCTTACCCTTACGCTAACCCTAACCCTAAACCTAACACGAACCTAACCCTAACCCTATCCCTAACCCTAACTCTTATCCTTACCCTAACACTAACAGTAAACCTAACCCTAACCCTAACCCCTAACCCTAACCCTAAACCTAACCCTTACCCCTACCCTAACCCAAAGCTTAATGCTAGCCCTAACCCTAAACCTAACCCTTACCCTTTCCCTAACCCTAACCCTAACCTTAACTCTAACCCTTACCCTTACCCTAAACTTAACCCTAAACCTAACAATAAACCTAACCCTAACCCCAACCCTGACCTTAACCCTAAACCTAACCCTAACCCTAAACCGAACCCTAACCCTAACCCTAACTCTTACCCTAACCTTAACCGTATACCTAAACCCAACCCTAACCCTTACCCTAACACCTAACACTAATCCTAACCCTAACCCTTACACTTACCCTAACACTAACCCTTTCCCTAACCCTAACCCTAACCTTAACCCTTACCCATACCCTAACCCTAAACCTAACACTAACCCTAACCCTTAACCTAACAATTACCCTTACCCTAACCCCTACCCTAACCCTAACCCTAAACCTAACCCTTACCGTAACCCTAACCCTAACCCTAAACCTTACCCTTATCCTAACCCTAAGCCTAACCCTAACCCTAACGCTTACCCTTACCCTGACCCTAATCTTAACCCTAACCCTAAACCTTACCCTAACCGTAAACCTAACCCTAACCCTTACCCTTACCCTAACCCTAATCCAACCCTAACACTTACCCTAACCTTATCCCTAACCCTAAACCTAACCCTTACCCTTAACCTTACCCTAACACTAACCCTAACACTAACTCTAACTCTAACCCTAACCCTATCCCTAACACATACCCTTACCCTAACCCTAACCCTAACCCTAACCCTTACCCTTACCCTAACCCTAAACCTAAACTTAAAACCCAACCCCAAACCTAACCCTAACCCCAAACCTAACCCTTACCCTTACCCTTACCCTAACTCTCACCCTAACCCTAACCCTAACCCTAACCCTAACCATTACCCTAACCCTAACCCTAATCCTAACCCTAGCCCTTACCCTTACCTTAACCCTAACCCTAACCCTAAACCTAAACAAAACCGTATCCCTAACCTTAACCCTAACCCTTACCCTTACCCTAACCGTGACCCTAACACTAACCCTAAACCTAACCCTAACCCTAACTCTAACCCTTACCTTTACCCTAAACCTAACAATAAACCTAACCCTAACCCTAACCCTAACCTTAACCCTAAACCTAACCCTAACCATAACCCCAACCCTTACACTTACCCTAACCCTATCCCTAAACCGAACCCTAACCCTAACCCTAACTCTTACCCTAACCTTAACCGTATACCTAAACCCAACCCTAACTCTTACCCTAACACCAAACCCTAATCCTAACCCTAACCCTTAACCTTACCCTAACCCTAACCCTAACCATAAACCTTACCCTTACCTTAACCCTAACCCTAACCTTAACTGTAATCCTTACCCTTACCCTAACCCTAACCCTAAACCTAACATTAACACTAACCTTAACCCTAACCCTAACCCTAACCGTAACCCTAACCCTAAACCTAACCCTTACCCCTACCCTAACCCAAAGCTTAATGCTAGCCCTAACCCTAACCCTAACCCATACCCTTTCCCTAACCCTAACCCTAACCTTAACTCTAACCCTTATCATTACCCTAACTTAACCCTAAACCTAACAATAAACCTAACCCTAACCCTAACCCTAACCTTAACCCTATACCTAACCCTAACACTAAACCGAACCCTAACCCTAACCCTAACTCTTACCCTAACCTTAACCGTATACCTAAACCCAACCCTAACCCTTACCCTAACACCTAACACTAATCCTAACCCTAACCCTTACCCTTACCCTAACCCTAACCCTTTCCCTAACCCTAACCCTAACCCTAACCCTTACCCATACCCTAACCCTAAACCTAACACTAACCCTAACCCTTAACCTAACAATTACCCTTACCCTAACCCCTACCCTAACCCTAACCCTAAACCTTACCCTTATCCTAACCCTAAGCCTAACCCTAACCCTAACGCTTACCCTTACCCTAACCCTAATCTTAACCCTAACCCTAAACCTTACCCTAAACCTAAACCTAACCCTAACCCTTACCCTAAACCTAACCCTAATCCAACCCTAACACTTACCCTAACCTTAACCCTAACCCTAAACCTAACCCTTACCCTTAACCTTACCCTAACACTAACCCTAACACTAACTCTAACTCTAACCCTAACCCTATCCGTAACACATACCCTTACCCTAACCCTAAACCTAACCCTTACCCTTACCCTAACCCTAAACCTAAACTTAAAACCCAACCCCAAACCTAACCCTAACC
>JANJXV010000741.1:0-50000 GCA_024803745.1 Megascapheus bottae | reverse complement strand
CTAACCCTAACCCTAACCCTAACCTTAACCCTAAACCTAACCCTAACCCTAAACCCAACCCTAACCCTAACCCTCTTACCCTAACCTTAACCGTATACCTAAACCCAACCCTAACCCTTACCCTAACACCTAACACTAATCCTAACCCTAACCCTTACCCTTACCCTAACCCTAACCCTTTCCCTAACCCTAACCCTAACCCTAACCCTTACCCATACCCTAACCCTAAACCTAACACTAACCCTAACCCTTAACCTAACAATTACCCTTACCCTAACCCCTACCCTAACCCTAACCCTAAACCTAACCCTTAACGTAACCCTAACCCTAACCCTAAACCTTACCCTTATCCTAACCCTAAGCCTAACCCTAACGCTTACCCTTACCCTAACCCTAATCTTAACCTTAACCCTAAACCTTACCCTAAACCTAAACCTAAGCCTAACCCTTACCCTAAACCTAACCCTAATCAAACCCTAACACTTACCCTAACCTTAACCCTAACCCTAAACCTAACCCTTACCCTTAACCTTACCCTAACACTAACCCTAACACTAACTCTAACTCTAACCCTAACCCTATCCGTAACACATACCCTTACCCTAACCCTAACCCTAACCCTTACCCTTACCCTAACCCTAAACCTAAACTTAAAACCCAAACCCAAACCTAACCCTAACCCCAAACTTAACCCTTACCCTTACCCTTACCCTTACCCTTACCCTAACCCTCACCCTAACCCTAACCCTAACCCTAACCATTACCCTAACCCTAACCCTAATCCTAACCCTAGCCCTTACCCTTACCCTAACCCTAACCCTAACCATAAACCTAAACCAAACCGTATCCCTAACCTTAACCCTAACCCTTAACCTTAACCTAACCGTGACCCTAACACTAACCCTTAACCTAACCCTAACACTAACCCTTACCTTTACCCTAAACCTAACAATAAACCTAACCCTAACCCTTACCTTACCCTCACCCTAACCCTAACCCTAACCGTAACCCTAATCCTAACCCTTACACTTACATTAACCCTAAACCTAACCCTAACGCTTACCCTTACCCTAAATCTTATCCTAACCCTAACCCTAAGCCTAAACCTAACACTAACCCTAACCCCTAACCCTAAACCTAACCCTAACCCTAACCCTAACAATTACCCTTACCCTAACCCTAACCCTAACTTTAATGCTAACCCTAACCCTAAACCTTACCCTAACCCTAACCCTAACCCTAATCCTTACCCTAACCCTTACCTTAACCCTAACCCTAAACCTAAACCTAAACCTTACACTTACCCTAACCCTAACCCTAACTCTAACCCTAATGATAACCCTAACTCTAACCCTAAACCTTACCCTAAACCTAACCCTAAACCTAACCTCTACCTTAACCCTAACCCTAACCCTTAAACTTACCCTAACCCCTAACCCTAACACTAACCCTATCCCTAACAATAACCCTTACCCTAACTCTAAACATAAACCTAACCCTAACCCTAACCCTTAACCTAACCCTAACACTAACCCTAACCCCTAACCCTAACCCTTACCTTAACCCTAACCCTAACCATAAACCTAACCCTAACCCTAACCCTTACACCTAACCCTAACCCTAACCCTAACCCTTACCCTTACCGTAACCCTAAACAAAACTCTGGCCCTAACCCTAACCCTAACACTTACCCTAACACTAACCCTAATCCTAAACCTTAACCTAACCCTAACATTAACCCTAAACACAAACCCTTACCCTTACACTAACCCTAACCCTAAACCTAACCCTTACCCTTACCCTAACCCTAACCCTAACTCTAACCCTAACCCTAACCCTAAAACTTACCCTAACCCTAACCCTAACCCTTACTCTAACCCTAACCCTAACCCTAACCCTAACACTTACACTTACCGTAACCCTAACTCTAACACTAACCCTAACCCTAACCCTAACCCTTATCCTAACCCTAACCCCTAACCCTAACCCCTAACCCTAACCATAAACCTAACCATAACCCTAACCATAAACCTTACCCTTACCTTAATCCTAACCCTAAACCTAATCCTAACCCGAACCATAAACCTAACCTTAACAGTTACCCTAACCCTAACTCTTACCATTACCCTAACCCTAACCATAAACCTAACACTAACCCTACCCCTAACCCTAACCCTAACCCTTACCTTTACCCTAACCCTAACCCTAACCATTATCCTAACCCCAAACCTAAACCTAACCCCCAACCCTTACCATAATCCTAACCCTAACACTAACCCTAACCCTTACCCTTACCCTAACCCTAACTCTAAACCTAACCCTAAACCTAACCCTAACCCTTACCCTAATCCTAATCCTAACCCGAACCCTAACCCTACCCCTTACCCTTACCCTAAACCTAACCCTAAACCTAACCCTAACCATAAAACTTACCCTTACTTAATCCTAACCCTAAACTTAACCATAAACCTAACCTTTACCCTAACCCTAACCCCTAACCATAAACCTAACCCTAACCCTTACCCTTACCCTAACCTAACCCTAACCCTAACACTTACCCTTAACCTAAACCTAACCCTAACCATTACCCTAACCCAAACCCTAACCCTACCCCTTTCCCTAACCGTAACCCTAACACTAACCCTAAACCTTACCCTAAACCTAATCCTAACCCCTAACCCTAACTCTAACCCTTACCCTTACCCTTAACCTAACCCTAACCGTAACTCTAACCCTAACCCTAACCCTAACCTAGTCCTTACCCTAACCCTAACACTAACACTAACCCTTATCCTTACCCTAACCCTAACCCTAACACTTATCCTAACCCTAACACTAACCCTAACCCTTAACCTAACCCTAACACTAACCCTAACCCTAACCCCTAACCCTAACCCTAACCCTAACCCTCAACATAACCCTAACCCTAAACCTAACCTAACCCTAATCCTAACCCTAACCCTTACACTTACCTTAACCCTAACGCTAACCCTAAACCAAACCCTAACCCTAACCTTAATCCTAACCCTTACCATAACCCTAACCCTAACCCTAACCCAAAACCTAACCCTTACCCTTTCCCAAACCCTTACTCTAACCCTAACACTTAATATTAACCTAACCCTAAACCGAAACCGAACCCTAACCCTAACCCTAACCCTAAACTTAACCCTAACCCTAACCCTAAACTTAACCCTTACCCTTACCCTAACCCTAACCATAAATCTAACCCTAACCGTAACACTAACCCTAACCCTAAACTTAACCCTAACCCTAACCTTAACCCTTACCGTTACCCTAACCCTAACCCTAAACCTAACCCTAATCCTTACCCTTACCCTAACCCTAACCCTAATCTTAACCCCAAATCTAAACCTAAACTAAACCCTAAACCTAGCCCTTACCCTAACCCTAACCCTAACCCCAACCCTAACACTACCACTTACCCTTACCCTAACCCTAACCCTAACCCTAAACCTTTCCTAACCCTAACCCTAACCCTAACCCTTAACCTAACCCTAACACTAACCCTAACCCCTAAACCTAACCCTAACCATAACCCTAACCCCTAACCCTAACCCTAACGCTAACCCTTTCCCTTATCCTAACCCTAACCCTAACCCTAACACTTACCCTTACCTTAACCGCTACAATAACCCTAACCCTAAGCCTAACCCTTACCCTAACCCTAACCCTTACCCTACTCCTAACCTCAAACCTTACTCTTACCCTAAACCTAATCCTAACACTTACCCTAACCCTAAACATAACCCCAACACTAAACCTAACCCTAACCCTAACCCTTAACCTAACAATTACCCTTACCCTAACCCCTACCCTAACCCTAACCCTAAACCTAACCCTTAACGTAACCCTAAACCTAACCCTAAACCTTACCCTTATCCTAACCCTAAGCCTAACCCTAACCCTAACGCTTACCCTTACCCTAACCCTAATCTTAACCCTAACCCTAAACCTTACCCTAAACCTAAACCTAACCCTAACCCTTACCCTAAACCTAACCCTAATCCAACCCTAACACTTACCCTAACCTTAACCCTAACCCTAAACCTAACCCTTACCCTTAACCTTACCCTAACACTAACCCTAACACTAACTCTAACTCTAACCCTAACCCTATCCGTAACACATACCCTTATCCTAACCCTAAACCTAACCCTTACCCTTACCCTTACCCTAAACCTAAACTTAAAACCCAACCCCAAACCTAACCCTAACCCCAAACCTAACCCTAACCCTTACCCTTACCCTAACCGTGACCCTAACACTAACCCTAAACCTAACCCTAACCCTAACTCTAACCCTTACCTTTACCCTAAACCTAACAATAAACCTAACCCTAACCCTAACCCTAACCTTAACCCTAAACCTAACCCTAACCATAACCCCAACCCTTACACTTACCATAACCCTAACCCTAAACCGAACCCTAACCCTAACACTAACTCTTACCCTAAACTTAACCTTATACCTAAACCCAACCCTAACTCTTACCCTAACACCTAACCCTAATCCTAACCCTAACCCTTACCCTTACCCTAACCCTAACCCTTTCCTTAACCCTAAACCTAACCCTAACCCTTACCCATACCCTAACCCTAAACCTAACACTAACCCCAACCCTTAATCTAACAATTACCCTTACCTTAACCCCTACCCTAACCCTAACCCTAACCCTTACCGTAACCCTAACCCTAACCCTAAACCTTACCCTTATCCTAACCCTAAGCCTAACCCTAACCCTAACCCTTACACTTACCCAAAAACTACACCTAAACCTAACCATAACCCTAACTCTAACCCTAACCCTTACCATAACCCTAACCCTAACATTAACCGTAACCCTTACCCTAACTATAACACTAACCCTAAACCCTAACCCGAACCCTTAACCTAACCCTAACCCTAACCCTAATCCTAACACTTACCCTTACCCTAACCCTAAACCTCACTCTCACCCTAATCCTACGCCTAACCCTTACCACAACCCTAACACTAACACTAACCCTAATCTTAACCCTAACCCTAACCCTAACACATACCCTAACCCTAACCCAAACCCTAACCCTAACCCTAACCATAACACTAAACCTAAACCTAACTCTAACCGTAAACCTAAAGCTTACCCTAAACATAACCCTAAACCTTACCCTTACCCTAAACCTAACCCTAACCTTAACCCAAACCCTAAACCTAACCCTAACCCTAACCCTAACCCTTACCCTAAACCTAACCCTCGTCCTAACCCTAACCCTTACCCTTACCCCAACCCTAACCCTAACCTTAACCCTAAACCTAACCCTAAACCTAACCCTAACCTTAACCCTAACCACTACCCTAACCCTAACCCTAACCCTTACTCTTACCCTTACGCTAACCCTAACCCTAAACCTAACCGTAAACCTTACCCTTACCCTCACCCTAACCCTACCTTAACCCTAACCCTAACCCTAACCAAAACCCTAAGCCTAATCCTTATGCTTACCCTAACCCTAAACCTAACCCTAACCCTAAACCTAACCCTTAACCTTACCCTAACCCTAACCCTAGCCATAAACCTTACCCTTACCTTAACCCTAACCCTAAACTTAACCGTAATCCTTACCCTTACCCTAACCCTAACCCTAAACCTTACCTTAACACTAACCTTAACCCTAACCCTAACCCTAACCTTAACCCTAACCCTAACCCTAACACTTACCCTTACGCTAACCCTAACCCTAAACCTAACCCGAACCCTAACCCTAACCCTATCCCTTACCCTAACTCTTATCCTTACCCTAACACTAACAGTAAAGCTAACCCTAACCCTAACCCCTAACCCTAACCGTAACCCTAACCCTAAACCTAACCCTTACCCCTACCCTAACCCAAAGCTTAATGCTAGCCCTAACCCTAACCCTAACCCTTACCCTTTCCCTAACCCTAACCCTAACCTTAACTCTAACCCTTACCCTTACCCTAAACTTAACCCTAAACCTAACAATAAACCTAACCCTAACCCTAACCCTAACCTTAACCCTAAACCTAACCCTAACCCTAAACCCAACCCTAACCCTAACCCTCTTACCCTAACCTTAACCGTATACCTAAACCCAACCCTAACCCTTACCCTAACACCTAACACTAATCCTAACCCTAACCCTTACCCTTACCCTAACCCTAACCCTTTCCCTAACCCTAACCCTAACCCTAACCCTTACCCATACCCTAACCCTAAACCTAACACTAACCCTAACCCTTAACCTAACAATTACCCTTACCCTAACCCCTACCCTAACCCTAACCCTAAACCTAACCCTTAACGTAACCCTAACCCCTAAGCCTAACCCTAACCCTATCCCTAACAATAACCCTTACCCTAACTCTAAACATAAACCTAACCCTAACTCTAACCCTTACCTTTACCCTAAACCTAACAATAAACCTAACCCTAACCCTAACCCTAACCTTAACCCTAAACCTAACCCTAACCATAACCCCAACCCTTACACTTACCATAACCCTAACCCTAAACCGAACCCTAACCCTAACACTAACTCTTACCCTAACCTTAACCGTATACCTAAACCCAACCCTAACTCTTACCCTAACACCTAACCCTAATCCTAACCCTAACCCTTACCCTTACCCTAACCCTAACCCTTTCCTTAACCCTAAACCTAACCCTAACCCTTACCCATACCCTAACCCTAAACCTAACACTAACCCCAACCCTTAATCTAACAATTACCCTTACCTTAACCCCTACCCTAACCCTAACCCTAACCCTTACCGTAACCCTAACCCTAAACCTTACCCTTATCCTAACCCTAAGCCTAACCCTAACCCTAACCCTTACACTTACCCAAAAACTACACCTAAACCTAACCATAACCCTAACTCTAACCCTAACCCTTACCATAACCCTAACCCTAACATTAACCGTAACCCTTACCCTAACTATAACACTAACCCTAAACCCTAACCCGAACCCTTAACCTAACCCTAACCCTAACCCTAATCCTAACACTTACCCTTACCCTAACCCTAAACCTCACTCTCACCCTAATCCTACGCCTAACCCTTACCACAACCCTAACACTAACACTAACCCTAATCTTAACCCTAACCCTAACCCTAACACATACCCTAACCCTAACCCAAACCCTAACCCTAACCCTAACCATAACACTAAACCTAAACCTAACTCTAACCGTAAACCTAAAGCTTACCCTAAACATAACCCTAAACCTTACCCTTACCCTAAACCTAACCCTAACCTTAACCCAAACCCTAAACCTAACCCTAACCCTAACCCTAACCCTTACCCTAAACCTAACCCTCGTCCTAACCCTAACCCTTACCCTTACCCCAACCCTAACCCTAACCTTAACCCTAAACCTAACCCTAAACCTAACCCTAACCTTAACCCTAACCACTACCCTAACCCTAACCCTAACCCTTACTCTTACCCTTACGCTAACCCTAACCCTAAACCTAACCGTAAACCTTACCCTTACCCTCACCCTAACCCTACCTTAACCCTAACCCTAACCCTAACCAAAACCCTAAGCCTAATCCTTATGCTTACCCTAACCCTAAACCTAACCCTAACCCTAAACCTAACCCTTAACCTTACCCTAACCCTAACCCTAGCCATAAACCTTACCCTTACCTTAACCCTAACCCTAAACTTAACCGTAATCCTTACCCTTACCCTAACCCTAACCCTAAACCTTACCTTAACACTAACCTTAACCCTAACCCTAACCCTAACCTTAACCCTAACCCTAACCCTAACCCTTACCCTTACGCTAACCCTAACCCTAAACCTAACCCGAACCCTAACCCTAACCCTATCCCTTACCCTAACTCTTATCCTTACCCTAACACTAACAGTAAAGCTAACCCTAACCCTAACCCCTAACCCTAACCGTAACCCTAACCCTAAACCTAACCCTTACCCCTACACTAACCCAAAGCTTAATGCTAGCCCTAACCCTAACCCTAACCCTTACCCTTTCCCTAACCCTAACCCTAACCTTAACTCTAACCCTTACCCTTACCCTAAACTTAACCCTAAACCTAACAATAAACCTAACCCTAACCCTAACCCTAACCTTAACCCTAAACCTAACCCTAACCCTAAACCCAACCCTAACCCTAACCCTCTTACCCTAACCTTAACCGTATACCTAAACCCAACCCTAACCCTTACCCTAACACCTAACACTAATCCTAACCCTAACCCTTACCCTTACCCTAACCCTAACCCTTTCCCTAACCCTAACCCTAACCCTAACCCTTACCCATACCCTAACCCTAAACCTAACACTAACCCTAACCCTTAACCTAACAATTACCCTTACCCTAACCCCTACCCTAACCCTAACCCTAAACCTAACCCTTAACGTAACCCTAACCCTAACCCTAAACCTTACCCTTATCCTAACCCTAAGCCTAACCCTAACGCTTACCCTTACCCTAACCCTAATCTTAACCTTAACCCTAAACCTTACCCTAAACCTAAACCTAAGCCTAACCCTTACCCTAAACCTAACCCTAATCAAACCCTAACACTTACCCTAACCTTAACCCTAACCCTAAACCTAACCCTTACCCTTAACCTTACCCTAACACTAACCCTAACACTAACTCTAACTCTAACCCTAACCCTATCCGTAACACATACCCTTACCCTAACCCTAACCCTAACCCTTACCCTTACCCTAACCCTAAACCTAAACTTAAAACCCAACCCCAAACCTAACCCTAACCCCAAACTTAACCCTTACCCTTACCCTTACCCTAACCCTCACCCTAACCCTAACACTAACCCTAACCCCAACCATTACCCTAACCCTAACCCTAATCCTAACCCTAGCCCTTACCCTTACCCTAACCCTAACCCTAACCCTAAACCTAAACCAAACCGTATCCCTAACCTTAACCCTAACCCTTAACCTTAACCTAACCGTGACCCTAACACTAACCCTTAACCTAACCCTAACACTAACCCTTACCTTTACCCTAAACCTAACAATAAACCTAACCCTAACCCTTACCTTACCCTCACCCTAACCCTAACCCTAACCGTAACCCTAATCCTAACCCTTACACTTACATTAACCCTAAACCTAACCCTAACGCTTACCCTTACCCTAAATCTTATCCTAACCCTAACCCTAAGCCTAAACCTAACACTAACCCTAACCCCTAACCCTAAACCTAACCCTAACCCTAACCCTAAGAATTACCCTTACCCTAACCCTAACCCTAACTTTAATGCTAACCCTAACCCTAACCCTTTCCCTAACCCTAACCCTAACCCTAATCCTTACCCTAACCCTTACCTTAACCCTAACAATAAACCTAAACCTAAACCTTACACTTACCCTAACCCTAACCCTAACTCTAACCCTAATGATAACCCTAACTTTAACCCTAAACCTTACCCTAAACCTAACCCTAAACCTAACCTCTACCTTAACCCTAACCCTAACCCTTAAACTTACCCTAACCCCTAACCCTAACCCTAACCCTATCCCTAACAATAACCCTTACCCTAACTCTAAACATAAACCTAACCCTAACCCTAACCCTTAACCTAACCCTAACACTAACCCTAACCCCTAACCCTAACCCTTACCTTAACCCTAACCCTAACCATAAACCTAACCCTAACCCTAACCCTTACACCTAACCCTAACCCTAACCCTAACCCTTACCCTTACCGTAACCCTAAACAAAATTCTGGCCCTAACCCTAACCCTAACACTTACCCTAACACTAACCCTAATCCTAAACCTTAACCTAACCCTAACATTAACCCTAAACACAAACCGTTACCCTTACACTAACCCTAACCCTAACCCTAACCCTTACCCTTACCCTAACCCTAACCCTAACTCTAACCCTAACCCTAACCCTAAACCTTACCCTAACCCTAACCCTAACCCATACTCTAACCCTAACCCTAACCCTAACCCTAACACTTACACTTACCGTAACCCTAACTCTAACACTAACCCTAACCCTAACCCTAACCCTTATCCTAACCCTAACCCCTAACCCTAACCCCTAACCCTAACCATAAACCTAACCATAACCCTAACCATAAACCTTACCCTTACCTTAATCCTAACCCTAAACCTAACCCGAACCATAAACCTAACCTTAACAGTTACCCTAACCCTAACTCTTACCATTACCCTAACCCTAACCATAAACCTAACACTAACCCTACCCCTAACCCTAACCCTAACACTTACCTTTACCCTAACCCTAACCCTAACCATTATCCTAACCCCAAACCTAAACCTAACCCCCAACCCTTACCATAATCCTAACCCTAACACTAACCCTAACCCTTACCCTTACCCTAACCCTAACTCTAAGCCTAACCCTAAACCTAACCCTAACCCTTACCCTAATCCTAATCCTAACCCGAACCCTAACCCTACCCCTTACCCTTACCCTAAACCTAACCCTAAACCTAACCCTAACCATAAAACTTACCCTTACTTAATCCAGACCCTAAACTTAACCATAAACCTAACCATTACCCTAACCCTAACCCCTAACCATAAACCTAACCCTAACCCTTACCCTTACCCTAACCTAAACCTAACCCTACCACTTACCCTTAACCTAAACCTAACCCTAACCATTACCCTAACCCAAACCCTAACCCTACCCCTTTCCCTAACCGTAACCCTAACACTAACCCGAACACTTACCCTAAACCTAATCCTAACCCCTAACCCTAACTCTAACCCTTACCCTTACCCTTAACCTAACCCTAACCGTAACTCTAACCCTAACCCTAAGACTAACCTAGTCCTTACCCTAACCCTAACACTAACACTAACCCTTATCCTTACCCTAACCCTAACCCTAACACTTATCCTAACCCTAACACTAACCCTAACCCTTAACCTAACCCTAACACTAACCCTAACCCTAACCCCTAACCCTAACCCTAACCCTAACCCTCAACATAACCCTAACCCTAAACCTAACCTAACCCTAATCCTAACCCTAACCCTTACACTTACCTTAACCCTAACGCTAACCCTAAACCAAACCCTAACCCTAACCTTAACCCTAACCCTTACCCTAACCCTAACCCTAACCCTAACCCTAAACCTAACCCTTACCCTTTCCCAAACCCTTACTCTAACCCTAACACTTAATATTAACCTAACCCTAAACCGAAACCGAACCCTAACCCTAACCCTAACCCTAAACTTAACCCTAACCCTAACCCTAAACTTAACCCTTACCCTTACCCTAACCCTAACCATAAATCTAACCCTAACCGTAACACTAACCCTAACCCTAAACTTAACCCTAACCCTAACCTTAACCCTTACCGTTACCCCAACCCTAACCCTAAACCTAACCCTAATCCTTACCCTTACCCTAACCCTAACCCTAATCTTAACCCCAAACCTAAACCTAAACTAAACCCTAAACCTAGCCCTTACCCTAACCCTAAACCTAACCCCAACCCTAACACTAACACTTACCCTTACCCTAACCCTAACCCTAACCCTAAACCTTTCCTAACCCTAACCCTAACCCTAACCCTTAACCTAACCCTAACACTAACCCTAACCCCTAAACCTAACCCTAACCATAACCCTAACCCCTAACCCTAACCCTAACGCTAACCCTTACCCTTATCCTAACCCTAACCCTAACCCTAACACTTACCCTTACCTTAACCGCTACAATAACCCTAACCCTAAGCCTAACCCTTACCCTAACCCTAACCCTTACCCTACCCCTAACCCCAAACCTTACTCTTACCCTAAACCTAATCCTAACACTTACCCTAACCCTAAACATAACCCCAACACTAAACCTAACCCTAACCCTAACCCTTATGCTTACCCTAACCGTAACCCTAAACCTAACACTAACCCTAACCCTAACCCTTACCCTAAGCCTAACCCCAATCCTAACCCTAACCCTTATCCTTACCCTAACCCTAATTCTTACCCTAAACCTAACCCTAACCCTAAACTTAACCCTAACCCTTACCCTTACCACAAAACTAACCCTAACCCTAACCCTTACCCTTACCCTAACCCTAAACATAACTCTAACCCTAACCCTAACCCTTACCCTAACCCTAACCCTTGACCTTACTCTAACCCTAACCCTAACTCTAACGCTAACCCGAACCCCAACCCTAACACTTACACTTACCGTAACCCTAACCCTAAACCTAACCCTAACGCTAACCCTAACCCTTATCCTAACCTTAACACTAACCCTAACCCCTAACCCTAACCCTAACCCTAATCTTAACCCTAACCATAACCCTAACCATAAACCTTACCCTTACCTTAACCCTAACCCTAAACCTAACCCTAACCCTAACCATAAACCTACACTTAAACCTAAACCTAACCCTAACTCTTACCCTTACCCTAACCCTAACCATAAACCTAACACTAACCCTAACCCTAAACCTAACCCTAACCCTTAACCTTACACTAACCCTAACCCTAACCCTTATCCTAACCCCAACCCTAACCCTATTCCTTACCCTTACCCTAACCCTAACCCTAACTCTAACCCTAACCCTAAACCTAACCCTAACCCTTACCCTAATCCTAACCCGAACCCTAACCCTTACCCTTACCCCAAACCTAACCTAAACCTAATCCTAACCCTAACCCTTACCTTTACCCTAACCCTAACCCTATACCTAACCCTAACCCTAACCCTAACATTTACCCTTACCCTAATCCTAACCCTCAACATAACCCTAACCCTAACCATAACCCCTAACCCTAAACCTAACCTTAACCCTTACCCTTACCCTAACCCTAACCTTAACCCTAACCCTAACACTTACCCTTAACCTATAACTAACCCTAACCCTTACCCTAACCCAAACCCTAATCCTACCCCTTACCTTAACCATAACACTAACACTAACCCTAATCATTACCCTAAAACTAATCCCAAACCCTAACCCTAACCCTTACCCTAACCCTAACCCTTACCCTAACCCTTACCCTAACCATTACCCTTAACCTAACCCTAACACATACACTTACCTAACCCTTACTCTAACCATAACCGTAACCCTATATTTAACCCTAACCCTGACCCTACCCTAATCCTTACCCTAACCCTAACTCTTACACTTACCCTAACCCTAACCCTAACCCTAACCTTAAACCCAACCCTAAACCCAACCCTAACCCTAACCCTTACCCTTACCCTTAACCTAACCCTAACCGTAACTCCAACCCTAACCCTAACCCTAACCTAGTCCTTACCCTAACCCTAACACTAACACTAACCCTTATCCTTACCCTAACCCTAACCCTAACCCTTATCCTAACCCTAACACTAACCCTAACCCTTAACCTAACCCTAACACTAACCCTAACCCCTAACCCTAACCCTAACCCTAACCCTCAACATAACCCTAACCCTAAACCTAACCTAACCCTAATCCTAACCCTAACCCTTACACTTACCTTAACCCTAACGCTAACCCTAAACCAAACCCTAACCCTAACCCTAACCTTAACCCTAACCCTTACCCTAACCCTAACCCTAACCCTAACCCTAAACCTAACCCTTACCCTTTCCCAAACCCTTACTCTAACCCTAACACTTAATATGAACCTAACCCTAAACCGAAACCGAACCCTAACCCTAACCCTAACCCTAAACTTAACCCTAACCCTAACCCTAAACCTAACCCTTACCCTTACCCTAACCCTAACCATAAATCTAACCCTAACCGTAACACTAACCCTAACCCTAAACTTAACCCTAACCCTAACCTTAACCCTTACCGTTACCCTAACCCTAACCCTAAACCTAACCCTAATCCTTAACCTTACCCTAACCCTAACCCTAATCTTAACCCCAAACCTAAACCTAAACTAAACCCTAAACCTAGCCCTTACCCTAACCCTAACCCTAACCCCAACCCTAACACTAACACTTACCCTTACCCTAACCCTAACCGTAAACCTTTCCTAACCCTAACCCTAACCCTAACCCTTAACCTAACCCTAACACTAACCCTAACCCCTAAACCTAACCCTAACCATAACCCTAACCCCTAACACTAACCCTAACGCTAACCCTTTCCCTTATCCTAACCCTAACCCTAACCCTAACACTTACCCTTACCTTAACCGCTACAATAACCCTAACCCTAAGCCTAACCCTTACCCTAACCCTAACCCTTACCCTACCCCTAACCCCAAACCTTACTCTTACCCTAAACCTAATCCTAACACTTACCCTAACCCTAAACATAACCCCAACACTAAACCTAACCCTAACCCTAACCCTTATGCTTACCCTAACCGTAACCCTAAACCTAACTCTAACCCTAACCCTAACCCTTACCCTAAGCCTAACCCCAATCCTAACCCTAACCCTTATCCTTACCCTAACCCTAACTCTTACCCTAAACCTAACCCTAACCCTAAACTTAACCCTAACCCTTACCCTTACCCCAAAACTAACCCTAACCCTAACCCTTACCCTTACCCTAACCCTAAACATAACTCTAACACTAAACCTAACCCTTACCCTAACCCTAACCCTTGACCTTACTCTAACCCTAACCCTTACCCTAACGCTAACCCTAACCCCAACCCTAACACTTACACTTACCGTAACCCTAACCCTAAACCTAACCCTAACGCTAACCCTAACCCTTAACCTAACCTTAACACTAACCCTAACCCCTAACCCTAACCCTAACCCTAACCTTAACCCTAACCATAACCCTAACCATAAACCTTACCCTTACCTTAACCCTAACCATAAACCTAACCCTAACCCTAACCATAAACCTACACTTAAACCTAAACCTAACCCTAACTCTTACCCTTACCCTAACCCTAACCATAAACCTAACACTAACTCTACCCCTAAACCTAACCCTAATCCTTAACCTTACCCTAACCCTAACCCTAACCCTTATCCTAACCCCAACCCTAACCCTAACTCCTAACCCTTACCCTAATCCTAACCCTAACCCTAACCCTAATCCTTACCCTTACCCTAACCCTAACCCTAACTCTAACCCTAAACCTAAACCTAACCCTAACCCTTACCCTAATCCTAACCCGAACCCTAACCCTTACCCTTACCCCAAACCTAACCTAAACCTAATCCTAACCCTAACCCTTACCTTTACCCTAACCCTAACCCTAAACCTAACCCTAACCCTAACATTTACCCTTACCCTAACCCTAACCCTCAACATAACCCTAACCCTAACCATAACCCCTAACCCTAAACCTAACCTTAACCCTTACCCTTACCCTAACCCTAACCCTAACCCTAACCCTAACACTTACCCTTAACCTATAAATAACCCTAACCCTTACCCTAACCCAAACCCTAACCCTACCCCTTACCTTAACCATAACACTAACACTAACCCTAATCCTTACCCTAAAACTAATCCCAACCCCTAACCCTAACCCTTACCCTAACCCTAACCCTTACCCTAACCCTTACCCTATCCCTTACCCTTAACCTAACCCTAACACATACACTTACCTAAACCTTACTCTAACCCTAACCGTAACCCTATAACTAACCCTAACCCTGACCCTACCCTAACCCTTACCCTAACCCTAACTCTTACCCTTACCCTAAACCTAACCCTAACCCTAACCTTAAACCCAACCCTAAACCCAACCCTAACCCTAACCCTTACCCTTACCCTAACCCTAACCCTAAACATAACCCTAACCCTAACCCTAACCCTAACCCTTACCCTAACCCTAACCCAAATCCTAACAGTAACCCTTACCCTTACCCTAATCCTAACTCTAAACCTAAACCTTACCCTAAACCTAACCTTAAAGCTAGCCCTTACATTAACCCTAACCCTAAACCTAAACCGAACCCTAACCTTATCCCTAACACTAAATCTTATCCTGACCCTAACCCTAACTCTAAACCTATCCCTAACCATAACATCTAAACCTAACCGTAACCCTAACCCTAACCCTAACCCTTAACCTTACCCTAACCCTAACCTTAATGCGAAACCTAACCCTAACCCTAAACCTAACCCTAAACCTAACCCTAACGCTAACACTTACCCTTACCCTAACCCTAAAACTAACCTAAACGCTAACACTAACCCTAACCCTAACCCCTTATCCTAACCCCAACCCTAAACCTTACCCTTATTGTAACCCTAATCCTAACCATAACACTTACTCTAATCCCTTCCCGAGCCCTAACCTTAACCCTAAACCTTACCCTATGCCTAACCCTATACCTTACCCCTACACTAACCCTAACACTTACCCTAACCTTAAACTTAACCCTAACCCTAAACCTTACCCTTACCCTAACCCTAACCCTAAACCTAACCCTTACCCTTACCCTAACCCTAAACCTAACCTTAACCCCAACCCTAAATCTAACCCTAACCCTAACTCTAACCCTAACCCTAACCCTAACCCTAATCCTAACATTAACCCTTACCCTTACCCTAACCCTAACCCTAACCCTAAAACTAACCCTAACCCTAACCTTAACCCAAACCCTAACCCTTAACCTAACTCTAACCCTAATCCTAACCCTAACTCATCCCCTTACCTAACCCTAACCCTAAAACTAACCCTAACCTTAAACTTAACCCTAACCCTTACACTCACCCTAACCCTAACCGTAAACCTAACCCTAACCCTAACCCTAACCCTAACACTTACCCTTACCCTAACCCTAACCATAACCCTAATCCTTACCTTAACCCTAAACCTAACCCTAGCTCTTACAATAACCCTAACCCTAACCCTAAACCCAAACCATAACCCTAACCCTAACCCTATCCCTAACTCTAACCTTAACCTTAACCCTATCCCTAACCCTAACCCTTACCCTTACCCTAACCCTAACCTTAAAACTAACCCTAACCCTAAACCTAACCCTAACCTTAACCCTAACTCTAATTCTAAACCTAACCTTAACCTTAACCATAACACTAATCCTAACCCTTACCCTTACCCTAACCCTAAATCTAATCCTAACCCTAAGCCTAACCTTTACCCTTACCGTAACCCTAACCTGAAACCTCAACCTTACCCTTACCCTAAACCTAACCCTAACCCTTACCCTAAACCTACCACTACCCCTAACCCTAACCCTTGCCCTTATCTTAACCCTAACCCTAACCCTAAACTGAACACTGACCCTAACACATACACTTACCCTAACCCTAACCGTAAACCTAACCGTAACCCTATACCTAAACCTAACCCTAACCCTACCCTAACCTTTACCCTAACCCTAACCCTAACCCTAACCCTAACTCTTACCCTTAAACTAAACCTAACCCTAACCCTAACCTTAAACCCAACCCTAAACCCAACCCTAAACCTAAACTTACCCTTACCCTCACCCTAACCATAAACGTAACCATAACCCTAACCATAACCCTAACCCTAACCCTAACCCTAACTCTTACCCTTAAACTAAACCTAACCCTAACCCTAACCTTAAACCCAACCCTAAACCCAACCCTAAACCTAAACTTACCCTTACCCTCACCCTAACCATAAACGTAACCATAACCCTAACCCTAACCCTAACCCTAACCCTAACCCTAACCCCAACCCTAAACCTAATCCTAACCCTATCCCTAACCCTTACAATAACCCTAACCCTAACCCTAAAACTTACCCTTACCCTAACTCTAACCCTAACCCTAACCCTAACCCTTATCCTAACCCTAACCCTAACCATTAACCTAACCCTTACCTTTACCCTAACCCTAACCCTAAACTTAACCCTAACTCTAACCCTAACCCTAGCCTTAACCTTAAACTTAACCCTAACCCTAAACTTAACCCTAAACCGAACCCTATCCCTAACCCTTACACTTACCCTATCCCTAACACTAAACCTAACCCTAACCCTAACCCTAACCCCTAACCCTAACCCTAACCCTAACCCTTACCCTTACCCTAAGCCTAACCCTAACCCTAACCCTTACACTAACCCTCACCGTAACACTAACCCTAACTCTTACCCTTAACCTAAACCTAACCCTCATCCTAAAACTAACCCTAACCCTAAACTTAACACTAACCCTAACCCAAACCCTTACCCTAACCCTACCACTAATCCTAAACCTAACCCTAACCCTTACCCTAACCCTAACCCTTACCCTACCCTAACCCTAACCCTAACCCTAACCTTAAACCTTACCCTAACCCTAACCCTTAACCTTACCCTAACCCTAACCGTAACCGTAACCCTAACCCTAACCCTAACACTTACCCTAAATCTCACCCTAATCCTAACCCTAATTCTTACCCTTACCCTAACCCTAAACCTTACCCTAAACTTAACCCTAACCCTAACCCTATCCCTAACCCTTTCCCTTACCCTAAGCCTAACTCTAAACCTAAAACTAACCCGAACCTTTACCTTCACCCTAACCCTAACCCTATCTCTAACCCTAACCCTTACCCTTACCCTAAACCTAAACCTAAACCTAACCCTAACCCTAACCCTAACCCTTACCCTAACCATAACCCTAACCCTAACCTCCCCCTTACCCTTAGCCTAACCCTAACCTTTACCCTAACCCTAACTCTAACCCTTAACATTACCCTAACCCTAACCCTAAACCTAACCCTAAACCTAATCCTATCAATAACCCTAACCCTTACCCTTACCCAAACCCCAAACCTAACTGTAACACTAACCCTTACCCTTAACCTAACCCTACCCTAAATCTAACCCTAACCCTAACCCTAACCCTAACCCTAACCCTAACCCTAACCCTAACCTTAACCCTAACCCTAACCCTAACCCTTACCCTTACCCTAACCCTAAACCTAACCTTAACCCCAACACTAAACCTAACCCTAAACCTAAACCTAACCCTAAACCTTACCCTTACCTTAACCCTAACCCTAAACCTAACCCTAATCTTAACCACAACCCTTACCCTAACCCTAACCCTAACCCTAACCCTAAAACTAACCATAACCCTAACCTTAACCCTAAACCTAACCCTAAACCTTACCGTAACCCTAACCCTAATCCTAACCCTAGCCCTTCCCCTTCCCCTAACCCTAACTCTAAAACTAAACCTAACCCTAAAATTAACAATAATCCTTACCCTAACCCTAACCCTAACCCTAATCCTTACCCTAACCCTAACCCTAAACTTAACCCTAACTCTAACCCTAACCCTAGCCTTAACCTTAAACTTAACCCTAACCCTAAACTTAACCCTAAACCTAACCCTATCCCTAACCCTTACCCTTACCCTATCCCTAACCCTAAACCTAACCCTAACCCTAACCCTAACCCTAACCCTAACCCCTAACCGTAACCCTAACCCTAACCCTTACCCTTACCCTAAGCCTAACCCTAACCCTAACCCTTACACTAACCCTCACCGTAACACTAACCCTAACTCTTACCCTTAACCTAAACCTAACCCTCATCCTAAAACTAACCCTAACCCTAAACTTAACACTAACCCTAACCCAAACCCTTACCCTAACCCTACCACTAATCCTAAACCTAACCCTAACCCTTACCCTAACCCTAACCCTTACCCTACCCTAACCCTAACCCTAACCCTAACCTTAAACCTTACCCTAACCCTAACCCTTAACCTTACCCTAACCCTAACCGTAACCGTAACCCTAACCCTAACCCTAACACTTACCCTAAATCTCACCCTAATCCTAACCCTAATTCTTACCCTTACCCTAACCCTAAACCTTACCCTAAACTTAACCCTAACCCTAACCCTATCCCTAACCATTTCCCTTACCCTAAGCCTAACTCTAAACCTAAAACTAACCAGAAACTTTACCTTTACCCTATCCCTAACCCTATCCCTAACCCTAACCCTTACCCTTACCCTAAACCTAAACCTAAACCTAACCCTAACCCTAACCCTAACCCTTACCCTAACCATAACCCTAACCCTAACCTCCCCCTTACCCTTAGCCTAACCCTAACCTTTACCCTAACCCTAACTCTAACCCTTAACATTACCCTAACCCTAAACCTAACCCTAAACCTAACCCTATCAATAACCCTAACATTTACCCTTACCCAAACCCCAAACCTAACTGTAACACTAACCCTTACCCTTAACCTAACCCTACCCTAAATCTAACCCTAACCCTAAACCTAACCCTAAATTTAACCCTAACCCTAACTCTAACCCTAACCCTAACCTTAACCCTAACCCTAACCCTAACCCTTACCCTTACCCTAACCCTAAACCTAACCTTAACCCCAACACTAAACCTAACCCTAAACCTAAACCTAACCCTAAACCTTACCCTTACCTTAACCCTAACCCTAAACCTAACCCTAATCTTAACCACAACCCTTACCCTAACCCTAACCCTAACCCTAAAACTAACCATAACCCTAACCTTAACCCTAAACCTAACCCTAAACCTTACCGTAACCCTAACCCTAATCCTAACCCTAGCCCTTCCCCTTCCCCTAACCCTAACCCTAAAACTAACCCTAACCCTAAAATTAACAATAATCCTTACCCTAACCCTAACCCTAACCCTAATCCTTACCCTAACCCTAACCCTAACACTTACCCTTACCTTAACCCTAAACCTAAATCTAACCCTAACCTTATCCCTAAACCTAAACCTTCCCCTAACCCTAACCCTTACCCTAACCCTAACCCTACCCCTACCCCTAACTTTAACCTTAACCCGGACCCTAACCCTAACCCTTACCCTTACCTTTACCCTAACCCTAACCCTAAACTTAACCCTAACTCTAACCCTAACCCTAGCCTTAAACTTAAACTTAACCCTAATCCTAACACTTACCCTTATCCTAAACCTAAACAAAACCCTAACCCTAACCCTAACCTTTACCCTTACCTTAAACCTAACCCTAACCCTAACCCTAACCCTTATCCTAACCGTAACCCCTAACCCTAACCTCTAACCCTAACCCTAACCCTAACCATAACCCTAACCATAAACCTTACCCTTACCTTAATCCTAACCCTAAACCTAACCCTAACCCTAACCATAAACCTAACCTTAACCGTTACCCTAACCCTAACTCTTACCATTACCCTAACCCTAACCATAAACCTAACACTAACCCTACCCCTAACCCTAACCCTTACCTTTACCCTAACCCTAACCCTAACCATTATCCTAACCCCAACCCTAACCCTAACCCCTAACCCTTACCATAATCCTAACCCTAACACTAATCCTAACCCTTACCCTTACCCTAACCCTAACTCTAAACCTAACCCTAAACCTAACCATAACCCTTACCCTAATCCTAATCCTAACCCAAAACCTAACCCTACCCCTACCCCTTACCCTTACCCTAAACCTAACCCTAAACCTAACCCTAACCATAAAACTTACGCTTAACTTAATCCTAACCCTAAACCTAACCATAAACCTAACCTTTACCCTAACGCTAACCCCTAACCATAAACCTAACCCTAACCCTTACCCTTACCCTAACCTAACCCTAACCCTAACACTTACCCTTAACCTAAACCTAACCCTAACCATTACCCTAACCCAAACCCTAACCCTACCCCTTTCCCTAACCGTAACCCTAACACTAACCCTAACCCTTACCCTACACCTAATCCTAACCCCTAACCCTAACTCTAACCCTTACCCTTACCCTTAACCTAAACTTAACCGTAACTCTCACCCTAACCCTAACCCTAATCTTGTCCTTACTCTAACCCTAACACTAACACTAACCCTTATCCTTACCCTAAGCCTAACCCTAAGCCTAACCCTTATCCTAACCCTAACACTAACCCTAAACCTTAACCTAACCCTAACACTAACCCTAACCCCTAACCCTAACCCTAACCCTCAACATAACCCTAACCCTAAACCTAACCTAACCCTAATCCTAACCCTAACCCTTACACTTACCTTAACCCTAACGCTAACCCTAAACCAAACCCTAACCCTAACCTTAACCCTAACCCTTACTCTAACCCTAACCCTAACCCTAAACCTAAACCTAACCCTTACCCTTTCCCAAACCCTTACTCTAACCCTAACACTAACACTAACCCTTATCCTTACCCTAAGCCTAACCCTAACCCTAACCCTTATCCTAACCCTAACACAAACCCTAACCCTTAACCTAACCCTAACACTAACCCTAACCCCTAACCCTAACCCTAACCCTAACCCTCAACATAACCCTACCCCTAAACCTAACCTAACCCTAATCCTAACCCTAACCCTTACACTTACCTTAACCCTAACGCTAACCCTAACCCTAAACTTAACCCTAACCCTAACCCTAAACCTAACCCTTACCCTTACCCTAACCCTAACCATAAATCTAACCCTAACCGTAACACTAACCCTAACCCTAAACCTAACCCTATTCCTTACCCTTACCCTAACCCTAACATTAATCTTAACCCCAAACCTAAACCTAAACTAAACCCTAAACCTAGCCCTTACCCTAACCCTAACCCTAACCCCAACCCTAACACTAACACTTACCCTTACCCTAACCCTAACCCTAACCCTAAACCTTTCCTAACCCTAACCCTAACCCTAACCCTTAACCTAACCCTAACACTAACCCTAACCCCTAAACCTAACCCTAACCATAACCCTAACCCCTAACCCTAACCCTAACGCTAACCCTTTCCCTTATCCTAACCCTAACCCTAACCCTAACACTTACCCTTACCTTAACCGCTACAATAACCCTAACCCTAAGCCTAACCCTTACCCTAACCCTAATCCTTACCCTACCCCTAACCCCAAACCTTACTCTTACCCTAAACCTAATCCTAACACTTACCCTAACCCTAAACATAACCCCAACACTAAACCTAACCCTAACCCTAACCCTTATGCTTACCCTAACCGTAACCCTAAACCTAACACTAACCCTAACCCTAACCCTTACCCTAGGCCTAACCCCAATCCTAACCCTAACCCTTATCCTTACCCTAACCCTAACTCTTACCCTAAACCTAACCCTAACCCTAAACTTAACCCTTACCCTTACCCTTACCCCAAAACTAACCCTAACCATAACCCTTACCCTTATCCTAACCCTAAACATAATTCTAACCCTAGCCCTAACCCTTACCCTAACCCTAACCCTTGACCTTACTCTAACCCTAACCCTAACCCTAACGCTAACCCTAACCCCAACCCTAACACTTACACTTACCGTAACCCTAAACCTAAACCTAACCCTAACGCTAACCCTAACCCTTAACCTAACCTTAACACTAACCCTAACCCCTAACCCTAACCCTAACCCTAACCTTAACCCTAACCATAACCCTAACCATATACCTTAACCTTACCTTAACCCTAACCCTAAACCTAACCCTAACCCTAACCATAAACCTACACTTAAACCTAACCCTAACCCTAACTCTTACCCTTACCCTAACCCTAACCATAAACCTAACACTAACCCTACCCCTAAACCTAACCCTAACCCTTAACCTTACCCTAACCCTAACCCTAACCCTTATCCTAACCCCAACCCTAACCCTAACTCCTAACCCTTAACCTAATCCTAACCCTAACACTAACCCTAATCCTTACCCTTACCCTAATCCTAACCCTAACTCTAACCCTAACCCTAAACCTAACACTAATCCTTACCCTAATCCTAACCCGAACCCTAACCCTTACCCTTACCCCAAACCTAACCTAAACCTAATCCTAACCCTAACCCTTACCTTTACACTAACCCTAACCCTAAACCTAACCCTAACCCTAACCCTAACATTTACCCTTACCCTAACCCTAACCCTCAACCTAACCCTAACCCTAACCATAACCCATAACCCTAAACCTAACCTTAACCCTTACCCTTACCCTAACCCTAACCCTAACCCTAACACTTACCCTTACCCTAACCCTAACCCTCAACCTAACCCTAACCCTAACCATAACCCATAACCCATAACCCTAAACCTAACCTTAACCCTTACCCTTACCCTAACCCTAACCCTAACCCTAACACTTACCCTTAACCTATAACTAACCCTAACCCTTACCCTAACCCAAACCCTAACCCTATCCCTTACCTTAACCATAACACTAACACTAACCCTAATTCTTACCCTAAATCTAATCCCAACCCCTAACCCTAACCCTTACCCTAACCCTAACCCTTACCCTAACCCTCACCCTTAACCTAACCCTAACACATACACTTACCTAACCCTTACTCTAACCCTAACCATAACCCTATAACTAACCCTAACCCTGACCCTACCCTAACCCTTACCCTAACCCTAACTCTTACCCTTACCCTAAACCTAACCCTAACCCTAACCTTAAACCCAACCCTAAACCCAACCCTAACCCTAACCCTTACCCTTACCCTAACCCTAACCCTAAACATAACCCTAACCCTAACCCTAACCCTAACCCTTACCCTAACCCTAACCCAAATCCTAACAGTAACCCTTACCCTTACCCTAATCCTATCTCTAAATCTAAACCTTACCCTAAACCTAACCTTAAAGCTAGCCCTTACATTAACCCTAACCCTAAACCTAAACCGAACCCAAAACTTATCCCTAACACTAAATCTTATCCTGACCCTAACCCTAACTCTAAACCTATCCCTAACCATAACCCCTAAACCTAACCGTAACCATAACCCTAACCCTAACCCTTAACCTTACCCTAACCCTAACCTTAATGCGAAACCTAACCCTAACCCTAACCCTAACCCTAAAACTAACCCTAACCCTAACCCTTACCCTTACCCTAACCCTAAAACTAACCTAAACGCTAACCCTAACCCTAACCCTAACCCCTTATCCTAACCCTAACCCTAAACCTTACCCTTATTGTAACCCTAATCCTAACCATAACACTTACTCTAATCCCTTCCCGAGCCCTAACCTTAACCCTAAACCTTACCCTAAGCCTAACCCTAAACCTTACCCCTACCCTAACCCTAACACTTATCCTAACCTTAAACTTAACCCTAACCCTGAACCTTACCCTTACCCTAACCCTAACCCTAAACCTAACCCTTACCCTTACCCTTACCCTAAACCTAAACCTAACCTTAACCCCAACCCTAAATCTAACCCTAACCCTAACTCTAACCCTAACCCTAACCCTAATCCTAACATTAACCCTTACCCTTACCCTAACCCTAACCCTAACCCTAAAACTAACCCTAACCCTAAACTTAACCCTAACCCTAACCCTTAACCTAACTCTAACCCTAATCCTAACCCTAACTCATCCCCTTACCCTAACCCTAACCCTAAAACTAACCCTAACCCTAAACCTTACACTCACCCTAACCCTAACCCTAACCTAACCCTAACCCTAACCCTAACCCTAACACTTACCCTTACCCTAACCCTAACCATAACCCTAATCCTTACCTTAACCATAAACCTAACCCTAGCTCTTACAATAACCCTAACCCTAACCCTAAACCCAAACCCTAACCGTAACCCTAACCCTAACCCTATCCCTAACTCTAACCTTAACCTTAACCCTAACCCTAACCCTAACCCTTACCCTTACCCTAACCCTAACCTTAAACCTAACCCTAACCCTAAACCTAACCCTAACCTTAACCCTAACTCTAATTCTAAACCTAACCTTAACCTTAACCATAACACTAATCCTAACCCTTACCCTTACCCTAACCCTAAATCTAATCCTAACCCTAAGCCTAACCTTTACCCTTACCGTAACCCTAACCTGAAACCTCAACCTTACCCTTACCCTAAACCTAACCCTAACCCTTACCCTAAACCTACCACTACCCCTAACCCTAACCCTTGCCCTTATCTTAACCCTAACCCTCACCCTAAAATGAACACTGACCCTAACACATACACTTACCCTAACCCTAACCGTAAACCTAACCGTAACCCTATACATAAACCTAACCCTAACCCTAACCCTAACCCTAACTCTTACCCTTAAACTAAACCTAACCCTAACCCTAACCTTAAACCCAACCCTAAACCCAACCCTAACCCTAAACTTACCCTTACCCTCACCCTAACCATAAACGTAACCATAACCTTAACCCTAACCCTAACCCTAACCCTAACCCCAACCCTAAACCTAACCCTAACCCTATCCCTAACCCTTACCATAACCCTAACCCTAACCCTAACCCTAAAACTTACCCTTACCCTAACTCTAACCCTAACCCTAACCCTAACCCTTATCCTAACCCTAACCCTAACCATTAACCTAACCCTGACCATTGCCCTAAGCCTAACTCTAACCCTAACCCGAACCCTAACCCTAACCCTTACCCTAACCCTAACCCTAACCCTAACCCTAACCCTTACCCTAACCCTAACCCTAACCCTTTTCTTAACCCTAACGCTAACCCTAACCCTAACACTAGTCCTTACCCTTACCCTAACCCTAACCCTAAACCTAACCCTAACATTAACCCTAACCCTAAACTTAACCCTAAACCTAACCCTATCCCTAACCCTTACCCTTACCCTATCCCTAACCCTAAACCTAACCCTAACCCTAACCCTAACCCTAACCCCTAACCCTAACCCTAACCCTAACCCTTACCCTTACCCTAAGCCTAACCCTAACCCTAACCCTTACACTAACCCTCACCCTAACACTAACCCTAACTCTTACCCTTAACCTAAACCTAACCCTCATCCTAAAACTAACCCTAACCCTAAACTTAACACTAACCCTAACCCAAACCCTTACCCTAACCCTAACACTAATCCTAAACCTAACCCTAACCCTTACCTTAACCCTAACCCTTACCCTACCCTAACCCTAACCCTAACCCTAACCTTAAACCTTACCCTAACCCTAACCCTTAACCTTACCCTAACCCTAACCGTAACCGTAACCCTAACCCTAACCCTAACACTTACCCTAAATCTCACCCTAATCCTAACCCTAATTCTTACCCTTACCCTAACCCTAAACCTTACCCTAAACTTAACCCTAACCCTAACCCTATCCCTAACCCTTTCCCTTACCCTAAGCCTAACTCTAAACCTAAAACTAACCCGAACCTTTACCTTTACCCTAACCCTAACCCTAACCCTATCCCTAACCCTAACCCTTACCCTTACCCTAAACCTAAACCTAAACCTAACCCTAACCCTAACCCTAACCCTTACCCTAACCATAACCCTAACCCTAACCTCCCCCTTACCCTTACCCTAACCCTAACCTTTACCCTAACCCTAACTCTAACCCTTAACATTACCCTAACCCTAACCCTAAACCTAACCCTAAACCTAACCCTATCAATAACCGTAACCGTTACCCTTACCCAAACCCCAACCCTAACTGTAACACTAACCCTTACCCTTAACCTAACCCTACCCTAAATCTAACCCTAACCCTAAGCCTAACCCTAAACTTAACCCTAACCCTAATCCTAACCCTAACCCTAACCTTAACCCTAACCCTAACCCTAACACATACCCTTACCCTAACCCTAAACCTAACCTTAACCCCAACACTAAACCTAACCCTAAACCTAAACCTAACCCTAAACCTTACCCTTACCCTAACCCTAACCCTAACCCTAACCCTAATCTTAACCACAACCCTTACCCTAACCCTAACCCTAACCCTAACCCTAAAACTAACCATAACCCTAACCTTAACCCTAAACCTAACCCTAAACCTTACCGTAACCCTAACCCTAATCCTAACCCTAGCCCTTCCCCTTCCCCTAACCCTAACCCTAAAACTAACCCTAACCCTAAAATTAACAATAATCCTTACCCTAACCCTAACCCTAACCCTAATCCTTACCCTAACCCTAACCCTAACACTTACCCTTACCTTAACCCTAAACCTAACTCTAACCCTAACCTTATCCCTAAACCTAAACCTTCCCCTAACCCTAACCCTTACCCTAACCTTAACCCTACCCATACTCCTAACTTTAACCTTAACCCGGACCCTAACCCTAACCCTTACGCTTACCTTTACCCTAACCCTAACCCTAAACTTAACCCTAACTCTCACCCTAACCCTAGCCTTAACCTTAAACTTAACCCTAATCCTAACACTTACCCTTTTCCTAAACCTAAACCAAACCCTAACCCTAACCCTAACCTTTACCCTTACCTTAACCCTAACCCTAACCCTAACCCTAACCCTTATCCTAACCCTAACCCCTAACCCTAACCTCTAACCCTAACACTAACACTAATCATAACCCTAACCATAAACCTTACCCTTACATTAATCCTAACCCTAAACCTAACCCTAACCCTAACCATAAACCTAAGCTTAACCGTTACCCTAAACGTAACTCTTACAATTACCCTAACCCTAACCATAAACCTAACACTAACCCTACCCCTAACCCTAACCCTAACCCTTACCTTTACACTAACCCTAACCCTAACCATTATCCTAACCCCAACCCTAACCCTAACCCCTAACCCTTACCATAATCCTAACCCTAACACTAACCCTAACCCTTACCCTTACCCTTACCCTAACTCTAAACCTAACCCTAAACCTAACCCTAACCCTTACCCTAATCCTAATCCTAACCCAAACCCTAACCCTACCCCTTACCCTTACCCTAAACCTAACCCTAAACCTAACCCTAACCATAAAACTTACCCTTAACTTAATCCTAAACCTAAACCTAACCATAAACCTAACCTTTACCCTAACCCTAACCCCTAACCATAAACCTAACCCTAACCCTTACCCTTACCCTAACCTAACCCTAACCCTAACACTTACCCTTAACCTAAACCTAACCCTAACCATTACCCTAACCCAAACCCTAACCCTACCCCTTTCCCTAACCGTAACCCTAACACTAACCCTAACCCTTACCCTAAACCTAATCCTAACCCCTAACCCTAACTCTAACCCTTACCCTTACCCTTAACCTAACCCTAACCGTAACTCTAACCCTAACCCTAACCCTAACCTAGTCCTTACCCTAACCCTCACACTAACACTAACCCTTATCCTTACCCTAAGCCTAACCCTAAGACTAACCCTTATCCTAACCCTAACACTAACCCTAAACCTTAACCTAACCCTAACACTAACCCTAACCCCTAACCCTAACCCTAACCCTAACCCTCAACATAACCCTAACCCTAAACCTAACCTAACCCTAATCCTAACCCTAACCCTTACACTTACCTTAACCCTAACGCTAACCCTAAACCAAACCCTAACCCTAACCTTAACCCTAACCCTTACTCTAACCCTAACCCTAACCCTAACCCTAAACCTAACCCTTACCCTTTCCCAAACCCTTACTCTAACCCTAACACTAACACTAACCCTTATTCTTACCCTAAGCCTAACCCTAACCCTAACCCTTATCCTAACCCTAACACTAACCCTAACCCTTAACCTAACCCCCCTAACACTAACCCTAACCCCTAACCCTAACCCTAACCCTAACCCTCAACATAACCCTACCCCTAAACCTAACCTAACCCTAATCCTAACCCTAACCCTTACACTTACCTTAACCCTAACGCTAACCCTAACCCTAAACTTAACCCTAACCCTAACCCTAAACCTAACCCTTACCCTTACCCTAACCCTAACCATAAATCTAACCGTAACCGTAACACTAACCCTAACCCTAAACTTAACCCTAACCCTAACCTTAACCCTTACCGTTACCCTAACCCTAACCCTAAACCTAACCCTAATCCTTACCCTTACCCTAACCCTAACCCTAATCTTAACCCCAAACCTAAACCTAAACTAAACCCTAAACCTAGCCCTTACCCTAACCCTAACCCTAACCCCAACCCTAACACTAACACTTACCCTTACCCTAACCCTAACCCTAACCCTAAACCTTTCCTAACCCTAACCCTAACCCTAACACTTAACCTAACCCTAACACTAACCCTAACCCCTAAACCTAACCCTAACCATAACCCTAACCCCTAACCCTAACCCTAATGCTAAACCTTTCCCTTATCCTAACCCTAACCCTAACACTTACCCTTACCTTAACCGCTACAATAACCCTAACCCTAAACCTAACCCTTACCCTAACCCTAAATCTTACCCTACCCCTAACCCCAAACCTTACTCTTACCCTAAACCTAATCCTAACACTTACCCTAACCCTAAACATAACCCCAACACTAAACCTAACCCTAACCCTAACCCTTATACTTACCCTAACCGTAACCCTAAACCTAACACTAACCCTAACCCTAAACCTTACCCTAAGCCTAACCCCAATCCTAACCCTAACCCTTATCCTTACCCTAACCCTAACTCTTACCCTAAACCTAACCCTAACCCTAAACTTAACCCTAACCCTTACCCTTACCCCAAAACTAACCCTAACCCTAACCCTTACCCTTACCCTAACCCTAAACATAACTCTAACCCTAACCCTAACCCTTACCCTAACCCTAACCCTTGACCTTACTCTAACCCTAACCCTAACCCTAACGCTAACCCTAACCCCAACCCTAACACTTACACTTACCGTAACCCTAACCCTAAACCTAACCCTAAACCTAACCCTAACGCTAACCCTAACCCTTAACCTAACCTTAACACTAACCCTAACCCCTAACCCTAACCCTAACCCTAACCTTAACCCTAACCATAACCCTAACCATAAACCTTACCCTTACCTTAACCCTAACCCTAAACCTAACCCTAACCCTAACCATAAACCTACACTTAAACCTAACCCTAACTCTTACCCTGACCCTAACCCTAACCATAAATCTAACACTAACCCTACCCCTAAACCTAACCCTAACCCTTAACCTTACCCTAACCCTAACCCTAACCCTTATCCTAACCCCAACCCTAACCCAAACTCCTAACCCTTAACCTAATCCTAACCCTAACACTAACCCTAATCCTTACCCTTACCCTAATCCTAACCCTAACTCTAACCCTAACCCTAAACCTAACCCTAACCCTTACCCTAATCCTAACCCGAACCCTAACCCTTACCCTTACCCCAAACCTAACCTAAACCTAATCCTAACACTAATCCTTACCATTACACTAACCCTAACCCTAAACCTAACCCTAACCCTAACCCTAACATTTACCTTACCCTAACCCTAACCCTCAACCTAACCCTAACCCTAACCATAACCCATAACCCTAAACCTAACCTTAATCCTTACCCTTACCCTAACCCTAACACTTACCCTTAACCTATAACTAACCCTAACCCTTACCCTAACCCAAACCCTAACCCTACCCCTTACCTTAACCATAACTCTAACACTAACCCTAATCCTTACCCTAAAACTAATCCCAACCCCTAACCCTAACCCCTACCCTAACCCTAACCCTTACCCTAACCCTCACCCTTAACCTAACCCTAACACATACACTTACCTAACCTTTACTCTAACCCTAACCGTAACCCTATAACCTACCCTAACCCTGACCCTACCCTAACCCTTACCCTAACCCTAACTCTTACCCTTACCCTAAACCTAACCCTAACTCTAACCTTAAACCCAACCCTAAACCCAACCCTAACCCTAACCCTTACCCTTACCCTAACCCTAACCCTAAACATAACCCTAACCCTAACCCTAACCCTAACCCTTACCCTAACCCTAACCCAAATCCTAACAGTAACCCTTACCCTTACCCTAATCCTAACTCTAAACCTAAACCTTACCCTAAACCTAACCTTAAAGCTAGCCCTTACATTAACCCTAACCCTAAACCTAAACCGAACCCTAACCTTATCCCTAACACTAAATCTTATCCTGACCCTAACCCTAACTCTAAACCTATCCCTAACCATAACCCCTAAACCTAACCGTAACCCTAACCCTAACCCTAACCCTTAACCTTACCCTAACCCTAACCTTAATGCGAAACCTAACCCTAACCCTAACCCTAACCCTAAACCTAACCCTAACCCTTACCCTTACCCTAACCCTAAAACTAACCTAAACGCTAACCCTAACCCTAAACCTAACCCCTTATCCTAAACCTAACCCTAAACCTTACCCTTATTGTAACCCTAATCCTAACCATAACACTTACTCTAATCCCTTCCCGAGCCCTAACCTTAACCCTAAACCTTACCCTAAGCCTAACCCTAAACCTTACCCCTACCCTAACCCTAACACTTACCCTAACCTTAAACTTAACCCTAACCCTGAACCTTACCCTTACCCTAACCCTAACCCTAAACCTAACCCTTAACCTTACCCTAACCCTAAACTTAACCTTAACCCCAACCCTAAATCTAACCCTAACCCTAACTCTAACCCTAACCCTAACCCTAACCCTAATCCTAACATTAACCCTTACCCTTACCCTAACCCTAACCCTAACCCTAAAACTAACCCTAACCCTAAACTTAACCCTAACCCTAACCCTTAACCTAACTCTAACCCTAATCCTAACCCTAACTCATCCCCTTACCCTAACCCTAACTCTAAAACTAACTCTAACCCTAAACTTAACCCTAACCCTTACACTCACCCTAACCCTAAACCTAACCCTAACCCTAACCCTAACCCAAACACTTACCCTTACCCAAACCCTAACCATAACCCTAATCCTTACCTTAACCCTAAACCTAACCCTAGCTCTTACAATAACCCTAACCCTAACCCTAAACCCAAACCCTAACCCTAACCCTAACCCTAACCCTATCCCTAACTCTAACCTTAACCTTAACCCTAACCCTAACCCTAACCCTTACCCTTACCCTAACCCTAACCTTAAACCTAACCCTAACCCTAAACCTAACCCTAACCTTAACCCTAACTCTAATTCTAAACCTAACCTTAACCTTAACCATAACACTAATCCTAACCGTTACCCTTACCCTAACCCTAAATCTAACCCTAACCCTAAGCCTAACCTTTACCCTTACCGTAACCCTAACCTGAAACCTCAACCTTACCCTTACCCTAAACCTAACCCTAACCCTTACCCTAAACCTACCACTACCCCTAACCCTAACCCTTGCCCTTATCTTAACCCTAACCCTAACCCTAAACTGAACACTGACCCTAACACATACACTTACACTAACCCTAACCCTAAACCTAACCGTAACCCTATACCTAACCGTAACCCTAACCCTACCCTAACCCTTACCCTAACCCTAACCCTAAACCTAACCCTAACCCTAACTCTTACCCTTAAACTAAACCTAACCCTAACCCTAACCTTAAACCCAACCATAAACGTAACCCTAACTCTAACCCTAAACCTAAGGCTAACCCTAACCCTAACCCCAACCCTAAACCTAACCCTAACCCTAACCCTAACCCTTACCCTAACCCTAACCCTAACAATTAAACTAACCCTAAACCTAACCCTAACCCTAACCCTTACCCTTGCCCTAAGCCTAACTCTAACCCTAACCCAAACCCTAACCCTAACCCTTACCCTAACCCTAACCCTAACCCTTACCCTAACCCTAACCCTAACCCTTTTCTTAACCCTAACGCTAACCCTAACCCTAACCCTAGTCCTTACCCTTACCCTAACCCTAACCCTAAACCTAACCCTAACATTAACCCTAACCCTAAACTTAACCCTAAACCTAACCCTATCCCTAACCCTTACCCTTACCCTATCCCTAACCCTAAACCTAACCCTAACCCTAACCCTAACCCCTAACCCTAACCCTAACCCTAACCCTAACCCTTACACTAACCCTCACCCTAACACTAACCCTAACTCTTACCCTTAACCTCAACCTAACCCTCATCCTAAAACTAACCCTAACCCTAAACTTAACACTAACCCTAACCCAAACCCTTACCCTAACCCTACCACTAATCCTAAACCTAACCCTAACCCTTACCCTAACCCTAACCCTTACCCTACCCTAACCCTAACCCTGACCCTAACCTTAAACCTTACCCTAACCCTAACCCTTAACCTTACCCTAACCGTAACCGTAACCGTAACCCTAACCCTAACCCTAATACTTACCCTAAATCTCACCCTAATCCTAACCCTAATTCTGACCCTTACCCTAACCCTAAACCTTACCCTAAACTTAACCCTAACCCTATCCCTAACCCTTTCCCTTACCCTAAGCCTAACTCTAAACCTAAAACTAACCCGAACCTTTACCTTTACCCTAACCCTAACCCTATCCCTAACCCTAACCCTTACCCTTACCCTAAACCTAAACCTAAACCTAACCCTAACCCTAACCCTAACCCTTACCCTAACCATAACCCTAACCCTAACCTCCCCATTACCCTTACCCTAACCCTAACCTTTACAATAACCCTAACTCTAACCCTTAACATTACCCTAACCCTAACCCTAAACCTAACCCTAAACCTAACCCTATCAATAACCCTAACCCTTACCCTTACCCAAACCCTAACCCTAACTGTAACACTAACCCTTACCCTTAACCTAACCCTACCCTAAATCTAACCCTAACCCTAACCCTAACCCTAACCTTAACCCTAACCCTAACCTAACCCTAACCCTAACCCTAACCTTAACCCTAACCCTAACCCTAAACCTAACCCTTACCCTTACCCTAACCCTAAACCTAACCTTAACCCCAACACTAAACCTAACCCAAAACCTAAACCTAACCCTAAACCTTACCCTTACCCTAACCCTAACCCTAACCCTAACCCTAATCTTAAACACAACCCTTACCCTAACCCTAACCCTAACCCTAACCCTAAAACTAACCATAACCCTAACCTTAACCCTAAACCTAACCCTAAACCTTAACGTAATCCTAACCCTAATGCTAACCCTTGCCCTTCCCCTTCCCCTAACCCTAACCCTAAAACTAACCCTAACCCTAAAATTAACAATAATCCTTACCCTAACCCTAACCCTAACCCTAATCCTTACCCTAACCCTAACCCTAACACTTACCCTTCCCCTAACCCTAACCCTTATCCTAACCCTAACCCTACCCCTACCCCTAACTTTAACCTTAACCCGGACCCTAACCCTAACCCTTACCCTTATCCTTACCCTAACCCTAACCCTAAACTTAACCCTAACTCTAACCCTAACCCTAGCCTTAACCTTATACTTAACCCTAATCCTAACCCTTACCCTTATCCTAAACCTAAACCAAACCCTAACCCTAACCCTAACCTTTACCCTTACCTTAACCCTAACCCTAACCCTAACCGAACCCTCAACCTTACCCTTACCCTAAATCTAACCCTAAACCTTACCCTAAACCTGCACCTAACCCTAAACCTAACCCTTACCCTTACCTTAACCATAACCCTATACCTAACCCTAACTCTAACCCTACCCTAACCCTTACCCTAACCCTAACCCTAACCCTAACTCTTACCCTTACCCTAAACCTAACCCTAACCCTAACGTTAAACCCAACGCTAAACCCAAACCTAACCCTAACCCTTACCCTTACCCTAACCCTAAATCTAATCCTAACCCTAAGCCTAACCTTTATCCTTACCGTAACCCTAACCTGAAACCTCAACCTTACCCTTACCCTAAACCTAACCCTAACCCTTACCCTAAACCTACCACTACCCTTAACCCTAACCCTTGCCCTTATCTTAACCCTAACTCTAACCCTAAACCGAACACTAACCCTAACACATACACTTACCCTAACCCTAACCGTAATCATAACCGTAACCCTATACCTAACCCTAACCCTAACCCTACCCTAACCCTTACCCTAACCCTAACCCTAACCCTAACCCTAACCCAACCCTAAACCCAACCCTAACCCTAAACTTACCCTTACCCTCACCCTAACCATAAACGTAACCCTAACCCTAACCCTAACCCTAACCCCAACCCTAAACCTCACCCTAACCCTAACCCTAACCCTTACCCTAACCCTAACCCTAACCCTAAAACTTACCCTTACCCTAACTCTAACCCTAACCCTAACCCTAACCCTTATCTTAACCCTAACCCTAACCATTAACCTAAACCTAACCCTAACCCTAACCCTAACCCTTACCCTTGCCCTAAGCCTAACTCTAACCGTAACCTGAACCCTAACCCTAACCCTTACCCTAACCCTAACCCTAACCCTTACCCTAACCCTAACCCTAACCCTTTTCTTAACCCTAACGCTAACCCTAACCCTAACCCTAGTCCTTACCCTTACCCTAACCCTAACCCTAAACCTAACCCTAACATTAACCCTAACCCTAAACTTAACCCTAAACCTAACCCTATCCCTAACCCTTTCCCTTACCCTATCCCTAACCCTAAACCTAAACCTAAACCTAACCCTAACTCTAACCCTTACCCTTACCCTAAGCCTAACCCTAACCCTAACCCTTACACTAACCCTCACCCTAACACTAACCCTAACTCTTACCCTTAACCTAAACCTAACCCTCATCCTAAAACTAACCCTAACCCTAAACTTAACACTAACCCTAACCCAAACCCTTACGCTAACCCTACCACTAATCCTAAACCTAACCCTAACCCTTACCCTACCCCTAACCCTTACCCAACCCTAACCCTAACCCTAACCCTAACCTTAAACCTTACCCTAACCTAACCCTTAACCTTACCCTAACCCTAACCGTAACCGTAACCCTATCCCTAACCCTAACACTTACCCTAAATCTCACCCTAATCCTAACCCTAATTCTTACCCTTACCCTAACCCTAAACCTTACCCTAAACTTAACCCTAACCCTAACCCTATCCCTAACCCTTTCCCTTACCCTAAGCCTAACTCTAAACCTAAAACTAACCCGAACCTTTACCTTTACCCTAACCCTAACCCTATCCCTAACCCTAACCCTTACCCTTACCCTAAACCTAAACCTAAACCTAACCCTAACCCTAACCCTAACCCTTACCCTAACCATAACCCTAACCCTAACCTCCCCCTTACCCTTACCCTAACCCTAACCTTTACAATAACCCTAACTCTAACCCTTAACATTACCCTAACCCTAACCCTATACCTAACCCTAAACCTAACCCTATCAATAACCCTAACCCTTACCCTTACCCAAACCGTAACCCTAACTGTAACACTAACCCTTACCCTTAACCTAACCCTACCCTAAATCTAACCCTAACCCTAACCCTAACCCTAACCTTAACCCTAACCCTAACCCTAACCCTAACCCTAACCTTAACCCTAACCCTAACCCTAACCCTTACCCTTACCCTAACCCTAAACCTAACCTTAACCCCAACACTAAACCTAACCCAAAACCTAAACCTAACCCTAAACCTTACCCTTAACCTAACCCTAAACCTAACCCTAACCCTAATCTTAACCACAACCCTTACCCTAAACCTAACCCTAAAACTAACCATAACCCTAACCTTAACCCTAAACCTAACCCTAAACCTTACCGTAACCCTAACCCTAATCCTAACCCTAGCCCTTCCCCTTCCCCTAACCCTAACCCTAAAACTAACCCTAACCCTAAAATTAACAATAATCCTTACCCTAACCCTAACCCTAACCCTAATCCTTACCCTAACCCTAACCCTAACACTTACCCTTACCTTAACCCTAAACCTAACTCTAACCCTAACCTTATCCCTAACCCTAAACCTTCCCCTAACCCTAACCCTTACCCTAACCCTAACCCTACCCCTACCCCTAACTTTAACCTTAACCCGGACCCTAACCCTAATCCTTACCCTTACCTTTACCCTAACCCTAACCCTAACCCTAAACTTAACCCTAACTCTAACCCTAACCCTAGCCTTAACCTTAAACTTAACCCTAATCCTAACCCTTACCCTTATCCTAAACCTAAACCAAACCCTAACCCTAGCCCTAACCTTTACCCTTACCTTAACCCTAACCCTAACCATAACCGTAACCCTATACCTAACCCTAACTCTAACCCTACCCTAACCCTTACCCTAACCCTAACCCTAACCCTAACTCTTACCCTTACCCTAAACCTAACCCTAACCCTAACGTTAAACCCTACCCTAAACCCAAACCTAACCCTAACCCTAACCCTAACCTTACCCTAACCCAAACCCTAATCTTAACCCTAACTCTTACCCTTACCCTAATCCTAACCCTAACCCTAAACCTTACCCTAATCCTAACCTTAACCCTAGCCCTCACCCTAACCCTAACCCTAAACCTAAACGGAACCCTAACTAATCCCTAAACCTAACTCTAATCATGACCCTAACCCTAACCTAAACCTAACCCTAACCATAACCCCTAACCCTAACCGTAACCCTAACTCTAACCCTAACCCTTAACCTTACCCTAACCCTAATCTTAATGCTAACCCTAACCCTAACACTAACCCTAAACCTAAACCTAACCCTAACCCTAACCCTAACCCTAACCTTAACCCCCACCCTAAACGTAACCCTAACCTAACCCTAACCCTAACACCTAACCCTAACCCTAACCCTAACCCTTAAACTTACCCTAACACTAACCCTAACCCTAACCCTAACCCTAACACTTACCCTAACCCTAACCCTAACCCTAACCCTTACTCTTACCCTAACCCTAACACTAACTTTAACCCCAACCCTAAACCTTACCCTAACCCTAACCCTAACCCTTACCCAAACACTAACCCTAACCCTAACCCTAACCCTGAAAGTTACCCTAACCCTAACTCTAACCCTAACCCTAACACTAACCCTTATCCTAACCCTAACCCTAACCCTTAACCTAATCCTAACACTAACCCTAACCCCTAACCCTAACCCTTATCCTAACCATAACACTAATGCTAACCGCTAACCCTAACCCTAACTCTAACCCCTTATCCTAACCCTAATGATAACCCTTACCCCTATCCTAACCCTAACGCTAACCCTAACACTTACTCTAATCCCTACCCTAGCCCTAACCCTAACCCTAAACCTTAACCTAAGGCTAACCCTAACCCTAACCCTTACCCTTAACCTAAACCTAACCCTAAACCTAACCCTAACATTAAGGCTAACCCTAAACTTAACCCGAAACCTAACCCTATTCCTAATCCTTACCCTTACCCTAACCCTAACACTAAACCTAACACTAACCCTAACCCTTACCTTTACCCTAACCCTAAACCTAACCCTAACACTAAACCTATCCCCTAACCCTAACCCTAACCCTTACCCTTACCCTAAGCCTAACCCTAACAATAACCCTAACCCTTACCCTAACCCTCACCCTAATCCTAACAATAACTCTTACCCTTACCCTAACCCTAACCCTAACCATAAAACTAACTCTAACCCTAAACTTAAACCTAACCCTAACCCTAACCCTTACCCTAACCCTAACCCTTACCCTACCCTAACCCTAACCCTAACCCTAACCTTAACCCTAACCCTAAACCTAACCCTTACCCTTACCCTAACCTTAACCCTAACACTATCCCTAACAATTGCCCTTACCATAACCCTAACCCTAAACCTAACACTAACCCTAACCCTAACCCTAACCCTAACCCTAACCCTAACCCTAAAACTAACCCTAAACCTAACCCTAACCCTTACCCTTATTCTAACCCTAACATTAACACTTATCCTTACCCTAACCCCTACCCTAACCCTAACCCTAACCCTTACCCTAAATCTAACCCTAACCCTTACACTTAACCTAACCCTAAACCTAATCCTAACCCTAACCCTAACCCTTACCATTACCCTAACCCTAACCCTAACCCTAACCCTTAACCTTACCCTTACCCTAAGCCTAACCCTAACCCTTACCCTAACCCTAACCCTAACCCTAACCCAAACCGTAACACTAACACTTACCCTAACCCTAACCCTAACCCATACCCTAATCCTAATCCTAAACTTAACCCCAACCCCAAACCTAAACGTAACCCTAACCCTAACTCTAACCCTAACCTAACTCTGACCCTTACTTTAACCCTAACCCTAACCCTAACCCTAACCCTAACCCTTACCCTAACCCTAACCCTAATCCTAAACCTAATCCTTACCCTTACCCTAACGCTAAACCTAACCCTAAACCTAACCCTAACCGTAACATTAAACCTAACCCTTATCCTTACCCTAACCCTACACCTAACCCTAAACCTAACCCTAACCCTAACCCTAACCCTAACCCTAACACTAACACTTACCCTAACCCTAACCCTAACCCTTACCCTAACCCTAACCCTAACCCTAATCCTAAACTTAACAACAACCCCAAACCTAACCCTAACCCTAACCCTAACCCTAACCCTAAACTTAACCCCAACCCCAAACCTAACCCTAACCCTAAACCTAACCCTTACCCTTACCCTAACGCTAAACCTAACCCTAAACCTAACCATTACCCTACACTTACCCTAACCCTAAACCTAACCATAACCCTAAACCTAACCCTTAACCTTACCCTAACCCTAACCCTAACCCTATCCCTAACACCTAACCCTAACCCAAACCCTAACCCTTACCCTAACCCTCACCTAAACCTAAACTTAACACTTACCCTAAACCTAAACCTAACTGTAAACCTAACACTTTCCCTGATCTTGACCCTGACCCTTACCCTTACCCTAACCCTAACCCTAACCCTCACCATAACCCTAACCCCAACCCAAACCCTAAGCCTAACACTTATCCTAACCCTAACCCTAACCCTAAGCCTAACCCTTAACCTAACCCTAATCCTAAACCTAACCTTTATCCTAACCCTAACCCTAACCATAACCATAACCATTAACCTAACCCTAACACTGACCCTAACCCTTAGCCTAAAACTTACACTTACCCGAAACCTAACCCTAACCCTTACTCTAAACCTAAACCTAACCCTAACCCTAACCCTTACCTTTACCTTAACCCTAACCCTAACCCTTACCCTAATGCTAACCCTAACCCTAACACATACTCTAACCCTAAGCCTAACCCTAACCCTACTCGTAACTCTAAACCTAACCCTAAACCTAATGGTAATCCTAACCCTAAAACTTACCCAAAAACTAACCATAAACATAACCATAACCCCAACCCTAACCCTAACACTTACCATAACCCTAACCCTAACATTAACTCTAACCCTTACCCTAACCATAACTCTAACCCTAAACCCTAACCCGAACCCTTAACCTAACCCTAACCCTAAACTTAATCCTAACCCTTACCCTTACCCTAATCCTGAACCTAAATCTAACCCTAACCCTAACCGTAACCCTCACCCTTACCCTAACCCTTCCCCTAAACCTTACCATAACCGTAACACTAACCTAACCCTAATATTAAACCTAACCCAAGCCCTAACACATACCCTTACCCTAACCCTAACCCTAACCCTAACCATAACACTAAACCTTACCCTAACCCTAACCCTAACCCTTACCCTTACCCAACAACTAACCCTAAACATAACCATACCCCTAACCATTAACATAACCCTAACGCTAACATTAACCCTAACCCTTAACCTAACTATAACTCTAACCCTAAACCCTAACCCGTAACCTTAACCTAACCCTAACCCTAACCCTAATCCTAACCCTTACCATTACCCTAACCCTAAACCTAACTCTAATCCTAACCCTAACTCTAACCCTCACCCTAACCCTAACCCTACCCATAACCCTTACCATAACCCTAACACTAACCCTAACCCTAATCTTAACCCTAACCCTAACCCTAACCCTAACACATACCCTTACCCTAACACAAACCCTAACCCTTAACCTAATCCTAACACTAACCCTAACCCCTAACCCTAACCCTTATTCTAACCCTAACACTAACGCTACCCGCTAACCCTAACCATAACCCTAACCCTAACCCATTATCCTAACGCTAACCCTAACCCTTACCCTTATCCTAACCCTAATCCTAACCCTAACACTTAATCTAATCCCTACCCTAGCCCTAACCCTAACCCTAAACCTTACCCTAAGCCTAACCGTAACCCAAACCCTTACCCGTACACTAACCCTAAACCTAACCCTAACCTTAACCATAACCATAACCCTAAACCTAACCCTTACCCTTACCCTAACCCTAACCCTAACCCTAAACCTTACCCATACCCTAACCCTAACCCTAACCCAAACCCTTACCCTAAACCTAACAATAACCCTTACCTTTACCCTAACTGTAACCCTAACCTTAACCCCAACCCTAAACCTAAACCGAACCCCAACACTTAACCTTACCCTAACCCTAACACTTATCCTAACCCTAACCCTAAACCCTAACCCTAAACCTTAACCTAACCCTAACCCTAACCCTACCCCTAACCCTTACCCTAAGCCTAACTCTAACCCTAACCCGAAAACTAACCCTAACACTTACAATAACCCTAACCCTAACCCTTACCCTAACCGTAACCCTAACCCTAACATTAACCCTAACGCTAAACCTAACCCTAACCCTAATCCTTACCCTTACCCTAACCCTAACCATAAACCTAACCCTAACATTAACCCTAACCCTAAACTTAAACCTAAACGTACCCCTATCCCTAACCCTTACCCTAACCCTAACCCTAACCCTAAACCTAAAACTAATCCTAACCCTTACCTTTACCCTAAACCTAAACCTAACCCTAACCCTAACCCTAACCCCTAACCCTAACCTTAACCCTAACCCTAACCATTACCCTTAGCCTAAGCCTAATCCTAACAATAACCCTTACCCTAAGCCTCACCCTAATCCTAACCCTAACTCTTACCCTTACCCTAATCCTAACCCTAACCCTAAAACTGACCCTAACCATACACTTTACCCTAACCCTAACCCTGACCCTTACCCTAACCGTAACACTTACCCTACCCTAATCTTAACCCTAACCCTAACCTTAACCCTAAACCAAACCCTAACCTTACCCTTACCGTAACCCTAATCCTAAACCTAACCCTAACCCTAACCCTAATCCTAAACTTAACCCTAACCCTGACCCTAACAATTGCACTTACCCTAACCCTAACCCTAAACCTAACACTAACCCTAACCCTAACCCTATCCCTTACCCTTACCCTAACCCTAACACTAAACCTAACCCTAACCCTAACCCTAACCCTAAACCTTACCCTTATTCTAACCCTAACATTAACACTTACCCTTACCCTAACCCTAACCCTAACCCTAACCCCTACCCTAACCCTAATCCTAACCCTAACCCTAACCCTAATCCTAACCCTAACCCTAACAATTACCCTTACCCTAACCCTAACCCTAACCCTAACCCTAACCCTTAACCTAACCCTAACACTAACCCTAACCCCTAACCCTAAATCTAACCATTACCCTAACCCCTAAACCTAACCCTAACCCTAACCCTTAACCTTATCCTAATCCTAACCCTAACCCTAACACTTACCCTTACAATAACCCCAACCCTAACCCTAACCCTAACTCTTACCCTAAACCTAACCCTTACCATTACCATAACCCTAAACCTAACCCTAAACCTAACCATAACCCTTACAATTACCCTTACCCCAAAACTAACCCTAACCCTAATCCTACCCCTAAACCTTACCCTTATCCTAAACCTAACACTAACCCTTACCCTAACCCTAACCTTAACCACAACACTAAACCTAACCATAACCCTAACCCTTACCCTTACCCTAACCGTAACCCAAAACCTAACCGTAAACCTAACCCTCACCCTAACCCTTAACCTAACCGTAACTCCAATCCTAATCCTAACCCTTACCATTACTCTAACCCTAACACAAACCCTAAACCAAAAACTAAACCTAACCTTAACCCTAACCCTTACCCTAACCCTAACCTTAACCACAACACTAAACCTAACCCTAACCCTAACTCGTACCCTAACCCTAACCCTAACCCTAACCCTTACCCTAACCATAACCCTAACCCTTATCCTAACACTAACCCTAACCCTAACCCTAACCCTTAACCTAACCCTAACACTAACCCTAACACTCACCCTTACCCTAATCCCTACCCTAATCCTAAACCTAACCCTAACCCATACCCTAACCCTAATCCTAAATTTAACCCTTAACCTAATCCTAACACTAACACTAACCCCTAACCTTAACACTTACCCTAACCCTAACCCTAATCCTTACTCTTACCCTAACCCTAAGCCTAACCCTTAACTTTACCTCAACCCTAACCCTAACCCTTACCCTAACGCTAAACCTAACCCTAACACATACTCTAACCCTAACCCTAACCCTAACCCTACCCGTAACCCTTAACCTAACCCTAACCATAACCATAACCTTAACCCTTACACAAAAACTAACCCTAATCATATCCATAACCCTAACCCTAACCCTAACCCTTACCATAACCCTAACCCTAACATTAACCATAACCCTTACCCTAACCATAACTCTAAACCTAACCCTAACCCTAGCCTTAATCCTAACCCTAACCCTTACCCTTACCCTAACCCTAACCCTAAACGTAACCCTAAACTAACCCTAACCCTAACACCTAAACCTAACCCTAACCCTAACCCTTAAACTTACCCTAACACTAACCCTAACCCTAACCCTAACCCTAACACTTACCCTAACCCTAACCTTAACCCTAACCCTTACTCTTACCCTAACCCTAACCCTAAACTTAACCCCACCCTAAACCTAACCCTAACCCTAACCGTAACCCTAACCCTAACCCAACCCTAAACCCAACCCTAACCCTAAACTTACCCTTACCCTCACCCTAACCATAAACGTAACCCTAACCCTAACCCTAACCCTAACCCCAACCCTAAACCTCACCCTAACCCTAACCCTAACCCTTACCCTAACCCTAACCCTAACCCTAAAACTTACCCTTACCCTAACTCTAACCCTAACCCTAACCCTAACCCTTATCTTAACCCTAACCCTAACCATTAACCTAAACCTAACCCTAACCCTAACCCTAACCCTTACCCTTGCCCTAAGCCTAACTCTAACCGTAACCTGAACCCTAACCCTAACCCTTACCCTAACCCTAACCCTAACCCTTACCCTAACCCTAACCCTAACCCTTTTCTTAACCCTAACGCTAACCCTAACCCTAACCCTAGTCCTTACCCTTACCCTAACCCTAACCCTAAACCTAACCCTAACATTAACCCTAACCCTAAACTTAACCCTAAACCTAACCCTATCCCTAACCCTTTCCCTTACCCTATCCCTAACCCTAAACCTAAACCTAAACCTAACCCTAACTCTAACCCTTACCCTTACCCTAAGCCTAACCCTAACCCTAACCCTTACACTAACCCTCACCCTAACACTAACCCTAACTCTTACCCTTAACCTAAACCTAACCCTCATCCTAAAACTAACCCTAACCCTAAACTTAACACTAACCCTAACCCAAACCCTTACGCTAACCCTACCACTAATCCTAAACCTAACCCTAACCCTTACCCTACCCCTAACCCTTACCCAACCCTAACCCTAACCCTAACCCTAACCTTAAACCTTACCCTAACCTAACCCTTAACCTTACCCTAACCCTAACCGTAACCGTAACCCTATCCCTAACCCTAACACTTACCCTAAATCTCACCCTAATCCTAACCCTAATTCTTACCCTTACCCTAACCCTAAACCTTACCCTAAACTTAACCCTAACCCTAACCCTATCCCTAACCCTTTCCCTTACCCTAAGCCTAACTCTAAACCTAAAACTAACCCGAACCTTTACCTTTACCCTAACCCTAACCCTATCCCTAACCCTAACCCTTACCCTTACCCTAAACCTAAACCTAAACCTAACCCTAACCCTAACCCTAACCCTTACCCTAACCATAACCCTAACCCTAACCTCCCCCTTACCCTTACCCTAACCCTAACCTTTACAATAACCCTAACTCTAACCCTTAACATTACCCTAACCCTAACCCTATACCTAACCCTAAACCTAACCCTATCAATAACCCTAACCCTTACCCTTACCCAAACCGTAACCCTAACTGTAACACTAACCCTTACCCTTAACCTAACCCTACCCTAAATCTAACCCTAACCCTAACCCTAACCCTAACCTTAACCCTAACCCTAACCCTAACCCTAACCCTAACCTTAACCCTAACCCTAACCCTAACCCTTACCCTTACCCTAACCCTAAACCTAACCTTAACCCCAACACTAAACCTAACCCAAAACCTAAACCTAACCCTAAACCTTACCCTTAACCTAACCCTAAACCTAACCCTAACCCTAATCTTAACCACAACCCTTACCCTAAACCTAACCCTAAAACTAACCATAACCCTAACCTTAACCCTAAACCTAACCCTAAACCTTACCGTAACCCTAACCCTAATCCTAACCCTAGCCCTTCCCCTTCCCCTAACCCTAACCCTAAAACTAACCCTAACCCTAAAATTAACAATAATCCTTACCCTAACCCTAACCCTAACCCTAATCCTTACCCTAACCCTAACCCTAACACTTACCCTTACCTTAACCCTAAACCTAACTCTAACCCTAACCTTATCCCTAACCCTAAACCTTCCCCTAACCCTAACCCTTACCCTAACCCTAACCCTACCCCTACCCCTAACTTTAACCTTAACCCGGACCCTAACCCTAATCCTTACCCTTACCTTTACCCTAACCCTAACCCTAACCCTAAACTTAACCCTAACTCTAACCCTAACCCTAGCCTTAACCTTAAACTTAACCCTAATCCTAACCCTTACCCTTATCCTAAACCTAAACCAAACCCTAACCCTAGCCCTAACCTTTACCCTTACCTTAACCCTAACCCTAACCATAACCGTAACCCTATACCTAACCCTAACTCTAACCCTACCCTAACCCTTACCCTAACCCTAACCCTAACCCTAACTCTTACCCTTACCCTAAACCTAACCCTAACCCTAACGTTAAACCCTACCCTAAACCCAAACCTAACCCTAACCCTAACCCTAACCTTACCCTAACCCAAACCCTAATCTTAACCCTAACTCTTACCCTTACCCTAATCCTAACCCTAACCCTAAACCTTACCCTAATCCTAACCTTAACCCTAGCCCTCACCCTAACCCTAACCCTAAACCTAAACGGAACCCTAACTAATCCCTAAACCTAACTCTAATCATGACCCTAACCCTAACCTAAACCTAACCCTAACCATAACCCCTAACCCTAACCGTAACCCTAACTCTAACCCTAACCCTTAACCTTACCCTAACCCTAATCTTAATGCTAACCCTAACCCTAACACTAACCCTAAACCTAAACCTAACCCTAACCCTAACCCTAACCCTAACCTTAACCCCCACCCTAAACGTAACCCTAACCTAACCCTAACCCTAACACCTAACCCTAACCCTAACCCTAACCCTTAAACTTACCCTAACACTAACCCTAACCCTAACCCTAACCCTAACACTTACCCTAACCCTAACCCTAACCCTAACCCTTACTCTTACCCTAACCCTAACACTAACTTTAACCCCAACCCTAAACCTTACCCTAACCCTAACCCTAACCCTTACCCAAACACTAACCCTAACCCTAACCCTAACCCTGAAAGTTACCCTAACCCTAACTCTAACCCTAACCCTAACACTAACCCTTATCCTAACCCTAACCCTAACCCTTAACCTAATCCTAACACTAACCCTAACCCCTAACCCTAACCCTTATCCTAACCATAACACTAATGCTAACCGCTAACCCTAACCCTAACTCTAACCCCTTATCCTAACCCTAATGATAACCCTTACCCCTATCCTAACCCTAACGCTAACCCTAACACTTACTCTAATCCCTACCCTAGCCCTAACCCTAACCCTAAACCTTAACCTAAGGCTAACCCTAACCCTAACCCTTACCCTTAACCTAAACCTAACCCTAAACCTAACCCTAACATTAAGGCTAACCCTAAACTTAACCCGAAACCTAACCCTATTCCTAATCCTTACCCTTACCCTAACCCTAACACTAAACCTAACACTAACCCTAACCCTTACCTTTACCCTAACCCTAAACCTAACCCTAACACTAAACCTATCCCCTAACCCTAACCCTAACCCTTACCCTTACCCTAAGCCTAACCCTAACAATAACCCTAACCCTTACCCTAACCCTCACCCTAATCCTAACAATAACTCTTACCCTTACCCTAACCCTAACCCTAACCATAAAACTAACTCTAACCCTAAACTTAAACCTAACCCTAACCCTAACCCTTACCCTAACCCTAACCCTTACCCTACCCTAACCCTAACCCTAACCCTAACCTTAACCCTAACCCTAAACCTAACCCTTACCCTTACCCTAACCTTAACCCTAACACTATCCCTAACAATTGCCCTTACCATAACCCTAACCCTAAACCTAACACTAACCCTAACCCTAACCCTAACCCTAACCCTAACCCTAACCCTAAAACTAACCCTAAACCTAACCCTAACCCTTACCCTTATTCTAACCCTAACATTAACACTTATCCTTACCCTAACCCCTACCCTAACCCTAACCCTAACCCTTACCCTAAATCTAACCCTAACCCTTACACTTAACCTAACCCTAAACCTAATCCTAACCCTAACCCTAACCCTTACCATTACCCTAACCCTAACCCTAACCCTAACCCTTAACCTTACCCTTACCCTAAGCCTAACCCTAACCCTTACCCTAACCCTAACCCTAACCCTAACCCAAACCGTAACACTAACACTTACCCTAACCCTAACCCTAACCCATACCCTAATCCTAATCCTAAACTTAACCCCAACCCCAAACCTAAACGTAACCCTAACCCTAACTCTAACCCTAACCTAACTCTGACCCTTACTTTAACCCTAACCCTAACCCTAACCCTAACCCTAACCCTTACCCTAACCCTAACCCTAATCCTAAACCTAATCCTTACCCTTACCCTAACGCTAAACCTAACCCTAAACCTAACCCTAACCGTAACATTAAACCTAACCCTTATCCTTACCCTAACCCTACACCTAACCCTAAACCTAACCCTAACCCTAACCCTAACCCTAACCCTAACACTAACACTTACCCTAACCCTAACCCTAACCCTTACCCTAACCCTAACCCTAACCCTAATCCTAAACTTAACAACAACCCCAAACCTAACCCTAACCCTAACCCTAACCCTAACCCTAAACTTAACCCCAACCCCAAACCTAACCCTAACCCTAAACCTAACCCTTACCCTTACCCTAACGCTAAACCTAACCCTAAACCTAACCATTACCCTACACTTACCCTAACCCTAAACCTAACCATAACCCTAAACCTAACCCTTAACCTTACCCTAACCCTAACCCTAACCCTATCCCTAACACCTAACCCTAACCCAAACCCTAACCCTTACCCTAACCCTCACCTAAACCTAAACTTAACACTTACCCTAAACCTAAACCTAACTGTAAACCTAACACTTTCCCTGATCTTGACCCTGACCCTTACCCTTACCCTAACCCTAACCCTAACCCTCACCATAACCCTAACCCCAACCCAAACCCTAAGCCTAACACTTATCCTAACCCTAACCCTAACCCTAAGCCTAACCCTTAACCTAACCCTAATCCTAAACCTAACCTTTATCCTAACCCTAACCCTAACCATAACCATAACCATTAACCTAACCCTAACACTGACCCTAACCCTTAGCCTAAAACTTACACTTACCCGAAACCTAACCCTAACCCTTACTCTAAACCTAAACCTAACCCTAACCCTAACCCTTACCTTTACCTTAACCCTAACCCTAACCCTTACCCTAATGCTAACCCTAACCCTAACACATACTCTAACCCTAAGCCTAACCCTAACCCTACTCGTAACTCTAAACCTAACCCTAAACCTAATGGTAATCCTAACCCTAAAACTTACCCAAAAACTAACCATAAACATAACCATAACCCCAACCCTAACCCTAACACTTACCATAACCCTAACCCTAACATTAACTCTAACCCTTACCCTAACCATAACTCTAACCCTAAACCCTAACCCGAACCCTTAACCTAACCCTAACCCTAAACTTAATCCTAACCCTTACCCTTACCCTAATCCTGAACCTAAATCTAACCCTAACCCTAACCGTAACCCTCACCCTTACCCTAACCCTTCCCCTAAACCTTACCATAACCGT
>JANJXV010000740.1:395000-411035 GCA_024803745.1 Megascapheus bottae | reverse complement strand
ACATTTAAGGATTAGGGTTAGGGTTAGGGTTAGGGTTATGCTTAGGGTTAGGGTTAGGGTTAGGATTAGGGTTAGGTTCAGGGTTAGGATTAGGCTTAGGGTTAGGGTTAGGGTAAAGGTAAGTGTTAGGGTTAGGGTTAAGTTTAGGATAAGGGTAAGGATTAGGGTTTGGTTTAGGATTAGGGTTAGAGGTAAGAGTTAGGGTTAGAGTTAGAGTGAGGGTTAGGTTTAGATTTAGGTTTTGGGAAAGGGTAAGCGTAAGGGTTAGGGTTAGCTTTAGGGTTAGTGTTCGTGTTAGGTTTAGGGTTAGGTTTAGGGTATGGGCAAGGGTTAGGTTTAGGATTAGGGTTAAGTTTAGGGTTATGGTTAGGGTTAGGGTTAGTGTTATGGTTAGGGTTAGGGTTAGGTTTAGGGTTAGGTTAAGGGTTAGGGTTAGGGTTAGGGTTAGGGTAAGAGTTAGGGTTAGGGGTTAAGATTAATGTTATGGGTTAGGTTAATTGTTTGGGTTAGGGTTATGGTTAGGGTTAGGGTTAGGGTTAGGGTTAGGGTTAGGGTAAGGGTTAGGGTTAGGGTTAGGGTTAGGGTAGGGTTTAGGGTAAGGGTAAGTGTTAGTGTTAGGGTTAAGTTTAGGATAAGGGTAAGGATTAGGGTTTGGTTTAGGATTAGGGTTAGAGGTTAGAGTTAGGTTTAGGGTTAGGGTGAGGGTTAGGTTTAGGGTTAGGTTTAGGGAAAGGGTTAGGGTTAGGGTTAGGGTTAGGGTCAGGGTTAGGTTTAGGGTTAGGGTTAGGGAAAGTTTTAGGATTAGTGTTAGGGTTAGGGTAAGGGGTAGGGGTAGGGTTGACGTTAGGGTTAGAGTTAAAGGAAGGGTTATGGTTAGGGTTAAGGTAAGGGTTAAGGTTAGGGTTAGTGTTAGGGTTAGGGTTAGAGTAAGGGTAACGGTTGGGGTTAGGGTTAGGGTTAGGGTTAGGATAAGGGTTAGGATTAGGGGTTAAGATTAATGTTATGGGTTAGGTTAGGGTTAGGGTTAGGGTTAAGTTTGAGGTTAGGGTTAGGGTTAGGGATAGGGTAAGGGTTAGGGTTAGGGTTAGGGTTAGGGTAACGGTTAGGGTTAGGGTTAGGGTTAGGGTAGGGTTTAGGGTAAGGGTAAGTGTTAGTGTTAGGGTTCAGTTTAGGATAAGGGTAAGCATTAGGATTTGGTTTAGGATTAGGGTTAGAGGTTAGAGTTAGGGTTAGGGTTAGGGTGAGGGTTAGGTTTAGGGTTAGGGTTAGGGAAAGGGTAAGGGTTAGGGTTAGGGTTAGCGTTAGGGTTAGGGTTAGTGTTAGGTTTAGGGTTACGTTTAGGGTAAGGGCAAGGGTTACGGTTAGGGTTAGGGTTAGGGTTAGGTTTAGCGTTAGGTTTAGGGTTAGGGTTAGGGTAAGGGTTAGGGTAGGATTAGGGTTAGGGTTAGTGTAATGGTTAGTGTTAGCGTTAGGGTTAGGTTTAGGGATAGGGTAAGGGTAAGAGTTAGTGTTAGGGTTACGGTTAGGTTTAGGGTTGGGGATAAGGATAGGTTTAGGGTTAGCGTACGTTTAAGTATTAGGGTTAGGGTTAGGTTTAGAGTTATGCTTAGGGTTAGGGTTAGGGTTAGGATTAGGGTTAGGTTCAGGGTTAGGATTAGGCTTAGGCTTAGGGTTAGGGTTAGGGTAAGGGTAAGAGTTAGGGTTAAAGTTAGGGTCAAGATTAGGGTTAGGGTTAGGGTTAGGGTTAGGGTTAAGATTACGGTTAGGGTTAGGGTTAGGGTTAGGGTAAGGGTTAGGGTTAGGGTTAGGGTAGGGTTTAGGGTAAGGGTAAGTGTTAGTGTTAGGGTTAAGTTTAGGATAAGGGAAAGGATTAGGGTTTGGGTTAGGATTCGGGTTAGAGTTTAGAGTTAGGGTTAGGGTTAGGGAAAGGTAAGGGTTAGGTTTAGGGTTAGCGTTAGGGTTAGGGTTCGTGTTAGGTTTAGGGTAAGGGCAAGGGTTAGGGTTAGGGTTAGGGTTAGGGAAAGGGTAAGGGTTAGAGTTAGGGTTAGCTTTAGTGTTAGGTTTAGAGTTAGGTTTAGGGTTAGGGTTAGGGGTTAGGCTTAGGGTTAGGGTTAGGGTAAGGGTTAGGGTTAGGGTTAGTTTAAGGGTTTGGGTTAGGTTTAGGGTAAGGGTAACGGTTAGGGTTAGGGTAAGTGTTATGGTTAGGTTTAGGGTTTGGGTTAGGTTTAGGGTAAGGGTAAGGGTTAGGGTTAGGATTAGGGTTAGGGTTAGTGTAATGGTTAGTGTTAGGGTTAGGGTTAGGTTTAGGGTTGGGGTTAAGGTTAGGTTTAGGGTTAGCGTACCTTTAAGGATTAGGGTTAGGGTTAGGGTTAGGTTTATGCTTAGGGTTAGGGTTAGGATTAGGGTTAGGTTCAGGGTTAGGATTAGTCTTAGGTTTACGGTTAGGGTTAGGGTAAGGGTAAGAGTTAGGGTTAAAGTTAGGGTCAAGATTAGGGTTAGGGTTAGGGTTAGGGTAACGGTAAGGTTTAGGGTTAGGTTTAGGGTTAGGGTAAGCGTAAGGGTTAGGTTTAGGGTTAGGGTTAGGTTTAGGGTTATGGTTAGGGTAAGGATAAATGTTAGAGTTAAGGTTAGGGTTAGGGTTAGGGTTAGGTTTAAGGTTAATGTGAGGGTAAGGGTAAGGATTAGGTTTAAGATTAGGGTTAGGTTTAGGGTAAGGATAGGGTTAGGGTTAGGGGTAGGGTTAGGGTAAGGGTTAGGGTTAGGGTTAGGGTTAGGTTTAGGGTTAGGGTTAAGGATAGGGTTAGGGTTAGGGTAAGGGTAAGGGTTAGTTTAGGGTTAGGGTTAGGGTTATGGTTAGGGTAGGGTTAGGGTTAGGGTTAGGGTTAGGCTTAGTGTTAGGGTAAGGGTAAGGGTAATGGGTAGGGTAGTATTAGGGGTAGGGTTATGGTTATGCTTAATGTTAGAGTAAGGGTAAGGGTAAGGGTTAGGGTTAGGGTTAGGATTAAGTTTGAGGTTAGGGTTAGGTTTAGGTTTAGGATTAGGGTTAGGGTTAGGGTAAGGGTTAAGGTTAGGGTTAGGGTTAGGCTTAGTGTTAGAGTAAGGGTAAGGGTTAGGGTTAGGGTTAGGGTGAGGGTTAAGTTTGAGGTTAGGGTTAGGGTTAGGGTTAGGGTAAGGGTAAGGGTTACGGTTAGGGTTAGGGTAAGGGTTAGGGTTAGGGTTAGAGTTAGGGTTAGGGTTAGGGTAAGGGCAAGGTTTAAGGTTAGTGTTAAGTTTAGGGTTAGGGTTAGGGTTAGGGTTAGGGTAAGGGTAAGGGTTAGGATTAGGGTTAGGGTAAGGGTTAGGGTTAGGGTTAGGGTTCGTGTTAGGTTTAGGGTTAGGGTTAGTGTAAGTGCCAGGGTTAGGGTTAGAGTTAGGGTTAAGGTTAGGGTTAGGGTTACGGTTACGGTTAGGGTAAGGGTAATGGTTAGGGTTAGGGTTAGGGTAAGGGTTAGGGTTAGGGTTAGGTTTAGGGTTCGTGTTAGGTTTAGGGTTAGGGTTAGGGTAAGGGCAAGGGTTAGGGTTAGGGTTAGGGTTCGTGTTAGGTTTAGGGTTAGGGTTAGTGTAAGTGCCAGGGTTAGGGTTAGAGTTAGGGTTAAGGTTAGGGTTAGGGTTACGGTTACGGTTAGGGTAAGGGTAATGGTTAGGGTTAGGGTTAGGGTTAGGGTAAGGGTTAGGGTTAGGGTTAGGTTTAGGGTTCGTGTTAGGTTTAGGGTTAGGGTTAGGGTAAGGGCAAGGGTTAGGGTTAGGGTTAGGGTTAGGGTTAGGCTCAGGTTATGTGTTAGGGTTAGGGTTTGGGTTAGGGTTAGTGTTAGGATAAGGGTTAGGGTTAGGGTAAGGGTAAGTGTTAGGGTTAGGGTTAGGTTTAGCATTAGGTTAAGGGTTAGGGTTAGAGGTTAGGGTTAGGGTTAGGGTTAGGGATAGGTTTAGGTTTAGAGTTAGATTTAGGGTTGGTTAAGGGTAAGGGTTAGTGTTAGCGTTAGGGTTAGGTTTAGGGATAGGGTAAGGGTAAGGGTTAGTGTTAGGGTTACGGTTAGGTTTAGGGTTGGGGTTAAGGTTAGGTTTAGGGTTAGCGTACGTTTAAGGATTGGGGTTAGGGTTAGGGTTAGGGTTATGCTTAGGTTTAGGGTTAGGGTTAGGATTAGGGTTAGGTTCAGGGTTAGGATTAGGCTTAGGGTTAGGGTTAGGGTTAGGATAAGGGTAAGAGTTAGGGTTAAAGTTAAGGTCAAGATTAGGGTTAGGGTTAGGGTTAGGGTTAGGGTTAGGGTTAAGATTAGGGTTAGGGTTAGGGTTAGGGTTAGGGTTAGGGTAAGGTTTAGGGTTAGGGTTAGGGTAGGGTTTAGGGTAAGGGTAAGTGTTAGTGTTAGGGTTAAGTTTAGGATAAGGGTAAGGATTAGGGTTTGGGTTAGGATTAGGGTTAGAGGTTAGAGATAGGGTTAGGGTTAGGCTGAGGGTTAGGTTTAGGGTTAGGGTTAGGGAAATGGTAAGGGTTAGGGTTAGGGTTAGCGTTAGGGTTAGGGTTCGTGTTAGGTTTAGGGTTAGGTTGAGGGTAAGGGCAAGGGTTAGGGTTAGGGTTAGGGTTAAGGTTAGGGTTAGGGTTAGGATTAGGGTTAGTGTTAAGGTTAGGGTTATGCTTAGGTTTAGGTTTAGGGTAAGGGATAGGGTTAAGGTTAGGGTTAGGGTTAGAGTTAGGTTTATGGTTAGGGTTAGGGGTTAGGCTTAGGGTTAGGGTTATGGTAAGGGTTAGGGTTAGGGTTAGTTTAAGGGTTTGGGTTAGGTTTAGGGTTAGGGTTAGGGTAAGGGTTAGGGTTAGGGTTATGATTAGGGTAAGGGTTAGGGTTAGGGTTAAGATTAGGGTTAGGGTTAGGGTTAGGGTTAGGGTAAGGGTTAGGGTTAGGGTTAGGGTAGGTTTTAGGGTAAGGGTAAGTGTTAGTGTTAGGGTTAAGTTTAGGATAAGGGTAAGGATTAGTGTTTGGGTTAGGATTAGGGTTAGAGGTTAGACTTAGGGTTAGGGTTAGGGTGAGGGTTAGGTTTAGTGTTAGGGTTAGGGAAAGGTTAAGAGTTAGGGTTAGGGTTAGCATTAGGGTTAGGGTTCGTGTTAGGTTTAGGGTTAAGTTTAGGGTAAGGGCAAGGGTTAGGGTTAGGGTTAGGGTTAAGGTTAGGGTTAAGGTTAGGGTTAGGGTTAGTGTTAATGTTAGGGTTAGGGTTAGGTTTAGGGTTAGGTTAAGGGTTAGGGTTAGGGTTAGGGTTAGGGTTAGGGTTAGAGTTAGGTTTAGGGTTAGGTTTAGGGGTTAGGCTTAGGGTTAGGGTTAGGGTAAGGGTACGGGTTAGGGTTAGTTTAAGGGTTTGGGTAAGGTTTAGGGTAAGGGTAACGGTTAGGGTTAGGGTAAGTGTTAGGGTTAGGTTTAGGGTTTGGGTTAGGTTTAGGGTAAGGGTAAGGGTTAGGTTTAGGATTAGGGTTAGGGTTAGTGTAATAGTTAGTGTTAGGGTTAGGGTTAGGTTTAGGGTTGCAGTTAAGGTTAGGTTTAGGGTTAGCATACCTTTAAGGATTAGGGTTAGGGTTAGGGTTATGCTTGTGGTTAGGGTTAGGGTTAGGATTAGTGTTAGTTTCAGGGTTAGGATTAGGCTTAGGTTTAGGGTTAGGGTTAGGGTAAGGGTAAGAGTTAGAGTTTAAGTTAGGGTCAACATTAGGGTTAGGGTTAGGGTTAGGGTAACGGTAAGGTTTAGGGTTAAGTTTAGGGTAAGGGCAAGGGTTAGGGTTACGGTTAGGGTTAGGGTTAGGCTCAGGTTATGTGTTAGGGCTAGGGTTAGGGTTAGTGTTAGGATAAGGGTTAGGGTTAGGGTAAGGGTAAGTGTTAGGGTTAGGGTTAGGTTTAGCATTAGGTTAAGGGTTAGGGTTAGGGGTTAGGGTTAGAGTTAGGGTTAGGGATAGGTTTAGGTTTACAGTTAGATTTAGGGTTGGTTAAGGGTAAGGGTTAGGGTTAGGGTTAGGGTTAGGTTAAGGGTCAGGGTTAGGGTTAGGATTAGAGTTAGTGTTAGGGTTGGTTAAGGGTAAGGGTTAGGCTTAGGGTAAGGGTTGGAGTTAGGTTAAGGTTTTGGGTTAGGGGTTAGGGTTAGGGTTAAGGTTAGGGTTAGGGTAAGGGTTAGGGTTAGGGATAGGTTTAACATAAGGGTTATGGTTAGGGTTAGGGTTCGGGCAAGTGTTAGGGTTAGGGTTAGGGTTAGGGTAAGGATAAGCGTTAGGTTTAGGGTTAGTGTTAGGATTAGGGTAAGTGTTAGGGGTAAGGTTAGGCTTAGGGTTAGGTTTAGGGTTAGGGTGAGAGTGAGAGTTAGGGTAAGGGTAAGGGTTTGGTTTAGGGTTAGGGTTAGGGTAAGGGTTAGGGTTAGGGTTAGGGTTAGGGTAGGGTTTAGGGTAAGGGTAAGTGTTAGTGTTAGGTTTAGGTTTGGGATAAGTTTAAGGATTAGGTTTGGGTTTAGGGTTAGGGTTAGATGTTAGGGTTAGGGTTAGGGTTCGGTGAGTGTTAGGTTTAGGGTTAGGGTTAGGATAAGGGTAAGGGTTAGGGTTAGGTTTAGCGTTAGTGTTAGGTTTAGGGTTAGGGTTAGGATAAGGACAAGGGTTAGGTTTAGGGTTAGGGTTAAGGTTAGGGTTAGGATTAGGTTTAGGGTTAGGGTAAGGTTAAGGGTTAGGGTTAGGGTTAGGGTAAGGTTAGAGTTAGAGTTAGGGTAAGGGTTAGGGATAGAGTTAGAGTTAGGGTTAGGGTTAGAGTTATGTTTAGTTTTAGGGTTAGGGGTTAGGCTTAGGGTTAGGGTTAGGGTATGGTTAGGTTTAGGGTTAGGTTTAGTTTAAGGGATAGGGTTAGGGTTAGGGTAAGGGTAAGGGTTAGGGTTAGGGTAAGAGTTTGGGTAGGTTTAGGGTAAGGGTTAGGGTTAGGATTATGGTTAGGGTTAGGGTAATGGTTAGGGTTAGGGTAGGGTTAGGTTTAGGGTTAGGGATAGGGTAAGGGTAAGGGCTAGATTTACGGTTAGGTTTAGGGTTGGGGTTAAGGTTAGGTTTAGGGTTAAGGTTAGGGTGAGGGTAAGGGTAAGGGTTAGGGTTAAGATTAGGGTTAAGGTTAGGGTAAGGTTTAGGGTTAGGGTTAGGGTTAGGGTAAGGTTTAGGGTTAGGGTTAGGTTTAAGGTTGGGGTTAAGGATAGGGTTAGGGTTAGGGTAAGGGTAAGGGTTAGGTTAGGGTTAGGGTTCGGGTTAAGGTTAGGGTTAGGGTTAGGGTTAGGTTTAGGATTAGGGTTATGGTAGAATAAGGGTTAGGGTTAGGGTTAGGCTTATTGTTAGGGTAAGGGTAAGGGTAAGGGGTAGGGTTAGGGTTAGGGTTAGGGTTAAGGTTGAGGTTAGGGTTAGGGTTTGGGTTAGATTTGAGGTTCGGGTTAGGGTTAGGATTAGGGTAAGGTTAGGGTTAAGGTTAGGGTTAGGGTAAGTGTTAGGGTTAGCGTTAGAGTTAGGGTTAAGTTTAGGGTAAGGGCAAGGGTTAGGGTTAGTGTTAAGGATAGGGTTAGGGTTAGGGTTAGGGTAAGGGTAAGGGTTAGGGTTACAGTTAGGGTAGGGTTTAGGGTAAGGGTAAGTGTTAGTGTTAGGGTAAAGTTTAGTATAAGGGTAATGATTAGGGTTTGGTTTAGGGGTAGAGTTAGAGGTTAGAGTTAGGGTTAGGGTTAGGGTTCGTGTTAGGTTTACGGTTAGGGTTAGGGTAAGGGCAAGGGTTAGGGTTAGGGTCAGGGTTAAGGTTTGGGTTAGGGTTAGGGTTAGGTTTAAGGTTAGGGTTAGGGTTAGGGTTAGGGTAAGGGTTAGGGTTAGGGTTAGGTTTAGGGTTAGAGTCAGGTTTAGGTTTAGGGTTAGGGGTTAGGCTTAGGGTTAGGGTAAGGGTTAGGGTTAGGGTTAGGGTTAGTTTAAGGTTTAGGGTTAGGGTTAGGGTAAGGGTAAGGGTTAGGGTTAGGGTAAGAGTTTGGTTTAGGGTTAGGGTTAGGGTTAGGGTTAGGGTAAGGGTAAGGGTTAGGGTTATGATTAGGGTTAGGGTTAGTGTAATGGTTAGTGTTTGGGTTAGGGTTAGGTTTAGGGATAGGGTGAGGGTATGGGTTACGGTTAGGTTTAGCGTTAGGTTTGGGGTTAGGGTTAAGGTTAGGGTAAGGGTTAGGCTCAGGTTATGTGTTAGGGTTAGGGTTACGGTTAGGGTTAGGGTTAGGGTAAGTGTTAGGATTAGGGTTACGGTTACGGTTAGTATTAGGGTAAGGGTACGGGTTAGGGTTAAAGTTAGGGTCAGAGTTAGTGTTAGGGTTAGTGTTAGGGTAAGGGTAAGAGTTAGGGTTAGGGTTAGGGTTAAGGTTAGGGTTAGGGTTAGCTTTAGGGTTAGGATTAGGGTTACGGTTAGGGTAAGGTTTAGGGTTAGGTTTAGGGTTAGGGTTAGGCTTAGTGTTAGGGTAAGGGTAAGGGTAAGGGGTAAGGTTCGGGTTAGGGTTAGGGTTAAGGTTGAGGTTAGGGTTACGGTTAGGGTTAGGTTTAAGGTTAGGATTAGGGTTAGGGTTAAGGTAAGGGTTAGGGTTAGGGTTAGGGTTAGGGTTAGGGTAAGGGTTAGTCTTAGTGTTAGAGTAAGGGTGAGGGTTAGGGTTATTGTTAGGGTTAAGTTTGAGGTTAGGGTAAGGGTTAGGGTTAGGGTAAGGGTTAGGGTAAGGGTTAGGGTTAGGGTAAGGATTAGGGTTAGGGTTAAAGTTAGGGTTAGGGTTATTGTAAGGGCAAGGGTTAGGGTTAGGGTTAGGGTAAGGGTTATGGTTCGGGTTAGGATAAGGGTTAGGGTTAGGGTAAGTGTTAGGGTTAGGTTTAGGGTTAGGGTTAGGGTAAGGGTAAGGGTAAGGTTTAGGTTTAGGGGTAGGGTTAGGGTTGAGATTAGGGTTAGAGTTAAAGGAAGGGTTATGGTTAGGGTTATGGTTAGGGTTAGGTTTAGGGTTAGGGTTAGGGTAAGGATAAGCGTTAGGGTTAGGGTTAGAGTTAGGGTTAGGGTTCGGGTAAGTGTTAGGGTTAGGGTTAGGGTTAGGGTAAGGATAAGCGTTAGGGTTAGGGTTAGTGTTAGGTTTAGTGTAAGTGTTAGGGGTAAGGTTAGGGTTAGGGTTAGGTTTAGGGTTAGGTTGAGGGTGAGAGTTAGGGTAAGGGTAAGGGTTTGGTTTAGGGTTAGGGTTAGGGTAAGTGTTAGGGTTAGGGTTAGGGTAGGGTTTAGGGTAAGGGTAAGTGTTAGTGTTAGGTTTTGGTTTAGGATAAGTGTAAGGATTAGGGTTAGGTTTAGGGTTAGGGTTAGAGGTTCGGGTTAGGGTTAGGGTTAGGGTGAGTGTTAGGTTTAGGGTTAGGGTTAGGATAAGGGTAAGGGTTAGGGTTAGGGTTAGCGTTAGTGTTAGGTTTAGGGTTAGGGTTAGGATGAGGACAAGGGTTAGGTTTAGGGTTAGGGTTAAGGTTAGGGTTAGGATTAGGGTTAGGTTTAGGGTTAAGGTTAGGGTTAGGGTTAGGGTTAGGGTAAGGTTAGAGTTAGAGTTAGGGTAAGGGTTAGGGATAGAGTTAGGGTTAGTGTTAGGGTTAGAGTTACGTTTAGTTTTAGGGTAAGGGGTTAGGCTTAGTGTTAGGGTTAGGGTTAGGAGTTAGGCTTAGGGTTAGGGATATGGTAGGGTTTAGGGTAAGGGTAAGTGTTAGTGTTAAGTTTAGGTTTAGGATAAGTGTAAGGATTAGGGTTAGGTTTAGGGTTAGGGTTAGAGGTTAGGGTTAGGGTTAGGGTTAGGGTGAGTGTTAGGTTTAGGGTTAGGGTTAGGATAAGGGTAAGGGTTAGGGTTAGGGTTAGCGTTAGTGTTAGGTTTAGGGTTAGGGTTAGGATAAGGACAAGGGTTAGGGTTAGGGTTAGGGTTAGGGTTAGGGTTAGGGTTAGGGTTAGGGTTAAGGTTAGGGTTAGGGTTAGGGTTAGGGTAAGGTTAGAGTTAGAGTTAGGGTAAGGGTTAGGGATAGAGTTAGGGTTAGGGTTAGGGTTAGAGTTACGTTTAGTTTTAGGGTAAGGGGTTAGGCTTAGTGTTAGGGTAAGGGTTAGGAGTTAGGCTTAGGGTTAGGGTTAGGGTTAGGGTTAGTTTAAGGTTTAGGGTTAGGGTTAGGGTAAGGGTAAGGGTTAGGGTTAGGGTAAGAGTTTGGTTTAGGTTTAGGGTTAGGGTTAGGGTTAGGGTAAGGGTAAGGCTTAGGGTTAGGATTAGGGTTAGGGTTAGTGTAATGGTTAGTGTTAGGGTTAGGGTTACGGTTAGGTTTAGGGATAGGGTAAGGGTAAGGGTTAGGGTTAGGGTTACGGTTTGGTTTAGGGTTGGGGTTAAGGTTAGGTTTAGGGTTAGGGTACATTTAAGGATTAGGGTTAGGGTTAGTGTTAGGTTTATGCTTAGGGTTAGGGTTAGGGTTAGGATTAGGTTTAGGTTTGGTGTTAGGGTTACGGTTATTGTTAGGGTTAGGCTCAGGTTATGTGTTAGGGTTATGGTTAGGGTTAGGGTTAGGGTTAGGGTAAGTGTTAGGATTAGGGTTACCGTTACGGTTAGTATTAGGGTAAGGGTACGGATTAGGGTTAAAGTTAGGGTCAGGGTTAGTTTAGGGTTAGGGTTAGGGTAAGGGTAAGATTTAGGGTTAGGGTTAGGGTTAAGGTTAGGGTTAGGGTTAGCTTTAGGGTTAGGATTAGGGTTATGATTATGGTAAGGGTTAGGGTTAGATTTAGGGTTAGGGTACGGTTAAGGATTAGGTTTAGGGTTAGGTTTATGATTTGGGTTAGGGATAGGGTTAGGATTAGGTTTAGGTTTGGGGTTAGGGTTACGGTTAGGGTTAGGGTTAGCCTCAGGTTATGTGTTAGGGTTAGGGTTACGGTTAGGGATAGGGTTAGGGTAAGTGTTAGGATAGGGTTACGGTTACGGTTAGTATTAGGGTAAGGGTACGGTTTAGGGTTAAAGTTAGGGTCAGGGTTAGTGTTAGGGTTAGAGTTAGGGTAAACGTAAGAGTTAGGGTTAGGGTTAGGGTTAAGTTTAGGGTTAGGGTTAGCTTTAGGGTTAGGATTAGGGTTACGGTTAGGGTAAGGATTAGGGTTAGGTTTAGGGTTAGGGTTAGGCTTAGTGTTAGGGTAAGGGTAACGGTAAGGGGTAAGGTTAGGGTTAGGGTTAGGGTTAAGGTTGAGGTTAGGGTTACGGTTAGGGTTAGGTTTAAGGTTAGGATTAGGGTTAGGGTTAAGGTAAGGGTTAGGGTTAGAGTTAGGGTTAGGGTAAGGGTTAGTCTTAGTGTTAGAATAAGGGTGAGGTTTACGGTTAGGGTTAGGGTTAAGTTTGAGGTTAGGGTTAGGGTTAGGGTTAGGGTAAGGGTAAGGGTTAGGGTTAGGGTTAGGGTTAGGGTAAGGATTAGGGTTAGGGTTAAAGTTAGGTTTAGGTTTAGGGTAAGGGCAAGGGTCAGGGTTAGGGTTAGGGTAAGGGTTATGGTTAGGGTTAGGATAAGGGTTAGGGTTAGGGTAAGTGTTAGGGTTAGGGTTAGGATTACGTTAAGTGTAAGGGTTAGGGTTAGGGGTAGGGTTAGGGTTGACGTTAGGGTTAGAGTTAAAGGAAGGGTTATGGTTAGGGTTAGGTTAAGGGTTAGGGTTACGGTTAGGGTAGGGTTTAGGGTAAGGGTAAGTGTTAGTGTTAGGGTTAACTTTAGGATAAGGGTAATGATTAGGGTTTGGTTTAGGGTTAGGGTTAGAGTTTAGAGTTAGGGTTAGGGTTAGGCTGAGGGTTAGGTTTAGGGTTAGGGTTAGGGAAAGGGTAAGTGTTAGGGTTAGTGTTAGTGTTAGGGTTAGGGGTCGTGTTAGGTTCAGGGTTAGGTTTAGGGTAAGGGCAAGGGTTAGGGTTAGGGTTAGGGTTAAGGTTAGGGTTAGGGTTAGGGTTAGGGTTAGGGTTAGTGTTAAGGTTAGGTTTAGGGTTAGGTTTAGGGTTAGGGTAAGGGTTAGGGTTAGGGTTAGGTTTAGGGTTAGAGTTAGGTTTAGGGTTAGGGTAAGGGGTTAGGCTTAGGGTTAGGGTTAGGGTAAGGGTTAGGGTTAGGGTTAGTTTAAGGTTTAGGGTTAGGGTTAGTTAAGGGTAAGGGTTAGGGTTAGGGTAAGTGTTAGGGTTAGGTTTAGGGTTAGGGTTAGGTTTAGGGTAAGGGTAAGGGTTAGGGTTAGGGTTATGCTTAGGGTTAGGGTTAGGATTAGGGTTAGGTTCAGGGTTAGGGTTAGGCTTATGGTTAAGGTTAGGGTGAGGGTAAGGGTAAGAGTTAGGGTAAAAGTTAGGGTCAAGATTAGGGTTAGCGTTAGGGTAAGGGTTAGGGTTAGGGGTAGGGTAGGGTTTAGGGTAAGGTAAGTGTTAGTGTTAGGGTTAAGTTTAGGATAAGGGTAAGGATTAGGGTTTGGTTTAAGTTTAGTGTTAGAGGTTAGAGATATGGTTAGTGTTAAGGTGAGGGTTAGGTTTAGGTTTAGGGTTTGGGAAAGGGTAAGGGTTAGGGTTAGGGTTAGCGTTAGGGTTAGGGTTCGTGTTATGTTTAGGGTTAGGTTTAGGGTAAGGGCAAGGGTTAGGTTTAGGGTTAGGGTTAAGGTTAGGGTTAGGGTTAGGGTTAGGGTTAGTGTTAAGTTTAGGGTTAGGTTTAATTTTAGGATTAGGGTAAGGGTTGGGGTTAGGGTTAGGGTTAGGGTAAGAGTTAGGTTTAGGGGTTAAGATTAATGTTATGGGTTAGTGTTATGGTTAGGGTTAGGATAAGGGTTAGGGTTAGGGTAAGTGTTAGGGTTAGGGATAGGGTTAGGGTTAGGGTAAGGGTAAGGGTTAGGGTTAGGGGTAGGGTTAGGGTTGACGTTAGGGTTAGAGTTAAAGGAAGGGTTATCGTTAGGGTTAGGGTAAGGGTTAGGGTTAAGGTTAATGTTAGGGTTAGGGTTAGAGTAAGGGTAAGGGTTGGGGTTAGGGTTAGGGTTAGGGTTAGGGTAAGGGTTAGGGTTAGGGGTTAAGATTAATGTTATGGGTTAGTTTAGGTTTAGGGTTGGGGTTAGGGTTAGGGTTAGGGTTAGGGTCAGGGATAGGGTAAGGGTTAGGGTTAGGGTTAGGGTTAGGGTAAGGGTTAGGGTTAGGTTTAGGGTTAGCGTTAGGGTTAGGGTTCGTGTTAGGTTTAGGGTTAGGTTTAGGGTAAGGGCAAGGGTTAGGGTTAGGGTTAGGGTTAAGATTAGGGTTAGGGTAAGGATTAGGGTTAGTGTTAAGGTTAGGGTTAGGTTTAGGTTTAGGGTTAGGGTAAGGGTTAGTGTTAGGGTTAGTTTTAGAGTTAGGTTTTGGGTTAGGTTTAGGGGTTAGGCTTAGGGTTAGGGTTAGGGTAAGGGTTAGGGTTAGGGTTAGTTTAAGGGTTTGGGTTAGGTTTAGGGTTAGGGTTAGGGTAAGGGTTAGGGTTAGGGTTAGGGTTAGGGTAAGGGTTAGGGTTGGGATTAGGTTTAAGATTAGGGTTAGGGTTAGGGTTAGGGTTATAGTAAGGGTTAGGGTTAGGGTTAGGGTAGGGTTTAGGGTAAGGGTAAATGTTAGTGTTAGGGTTAAGTTTAGGATAAGGGTAAGGATTAGAGTTTGGGTTAGGATTAGGTTTAGAGGTTAGACTTAGGGTTAGGGTTAGGGTGAGGGTTAGGTTAAGGGTTAGGGTTATAGAAAGGGTAAGGGTTAGGTTTAAGGTTAGCGTTATGGTTAGGGTTCGTGTTAGGTTTAGGGTTAAGTTTAGGGTAAGGGCAAGGTTTAGGGTTAGGGTTAGGGTTAAGGTTAGGGTTAGGGTTAGGGTTAGGGTTAGCGTTAAGGTTAGGGTTAGGGTTAGGGTACGGGTTAGGGTTAGGTTTAGGGTTTGGGTTAGTGTAATGGTTAGTGCTAGGGTTAGGGTTAGGTTTAAGGATAGGGTAAGGGTAAGGGTTAGTGTTAGGGTTAGGGTTAGTTTTAGGTTTGGGTTTACGGTTAGGTTTAGATTTAGCGTACGTTTAAGGATTAGGGTTAGGGTCAGGGTTATGCTTAGGGTTAGGGTTAGGGTTAGGATTAGGGTTAGGTTCAGGTTTAGGATTAGGCTTAGGGTTAGGGTTAGGGTTAGGGTAAGGGTAAGAGTTAGGGTTAAAGTTATGGTCAAGATTAGGGTTAGGGTTAGGGTTAGGGTAACGGTAAGGTTTAGGGTTAGGTTTAGGGTTAGGGTAAGGGTAAGGGTTAGGTTTAGGGTTAGGGTAAGGGTTAGGGTTAGGGTTAGGGTAAGGATAAATGTTAGAGTTAAGTTTAGGGTTAGGGTTAGGGTTACGTTAAGGTTAATGTGAGGGTAAGGGTAAGGGTTAGGGTTAAGATTAGGGTTAGGTTTAGGGTAAGGATTAGGGTTAGGGTTAGGGGTAGTGTTAGGGTAAGGGTTAGGGTTAGGGTTAGGGTTGGGGTTAAGGATAGGGTTAGGTTTAGGGTAAGGGTAAGGGTTAGGTTAGGGTTAGGGTTAGGGTTAAAGTTAGGGTTAGGGTTAGGTTTAGAGTTAGGATTAGGGTTATGGTTAGGGTAGGGTTAGGGTTAGGGTTAGGGTTAGGGTTAGGGTTCGGGTTAGTGTTAGGGTAAGGGTAAGGGTAAGGGGTAGGGTAGGATTAGGGGTAGGGTTAGGGTTATGCTTAGTGTTAGGGTAAAGGTAAGGGTAAGGGGTAGGGTTAGGGTTAGGGTTAGGATTAAGGTTGAGGTTAGGGTTAGGTTTAGGGTTAGGATTAGGGTTAGGGTTAGAGTAAGGGTTAAGGTTAGGTTTAGGGTTAGGCTTAGTTTTAGAGTAAGGGTAAGGGTTAGGGTTAGGGTTAGAGTGAGGGTTAAGTTTGAGGTTAGGGTTAGGGTTAGGGTTAGGGTAAGGTTTAGGGTTAGGGTTAGGGTAGGGTTTAGGGTAAGGGTAAGTGTTAGTGTTAGGGTTAAGTTTAGGATAATGGTAAGGATTAGGGTTTGGGTTAGGATTAGGGTTAGAGGTTAGAGTTAGGGTTAGGGTTAGGGTGAGGGTTAGGTTTAGGGTTAGGGTTAGGGAAAGGGTAAGGGTTAGGGTTAGGGTTAGCGTTAGGGTTAGGGTTCGTGTTAGGTTTAGGGTTAGGTTTAGGGTAAGGGCAAGGGTTAGGGTTAGGGTTAGGGTTAAGGTTAGGGTTAGGGTTAGGGTTAGGGTTAGGGTAAGGGTTAGGGTTAGGGTTAGGATTACGGTTAGTGTTAAGGTTAGGGTTAGGGTTAGGTTTATGTTTAGTGTAAGGGTTAGGGTTAGGGTTAGGGTTAGAGTTAGGTTTAGGGTTTAGGGTTAGGGGTTAGGCTTAGGGTTAGGGTTAGGGTAAGTTTTAGGGTTAGGGTAAGGGTTAGGGTTGGATTAGGGTTAGGGTTAGTGTAATGGTTAGTGTTAGCGTTAGGGTTAGGTTTAGGGATAGGGTAAGGGTAAGGGTTAGTGTTAGGGTTACGGTTAGGTTTAGGGTTGGAGTTAAGGTTAGGGTTAGGGTTAGCATACGTTTAAGGATTAGGGTTAGGTTTAGGGTTAGGTTTATGCTTAGGGTTAGGGTTAGTGTTTTGATTAGGGTTAGGTTCAGGGTTAGGATTAGGCTTAGGGTTAGGGTTAGGGTTAGGGTAAGGGTAAGAGTTAGTGTTAAAGTTAGGGTCAAGATTAGGGTTAGGGTTAGGGTTAGGGTTAGGGTTAGGGTTAGGGTAAGGGTTAGGGTTACGGTGAGGGTAGGGTTTAGGGTAAGGGTAAGTGTTAGTGTTAGGGTTAAGTTTAGGATAAGGGTAAGGATTAGGGTTTGGGTTAGGATTTGGGTTAGAGGTTAGAGTTAGGGTTAGGGTTAGGGTGAGGGTTAGGTTTAGGGTTAGGTTTAGGGAAAGGGTAAGTGTTAGGGTTAGGGTTAGCGTTAGGGTTAGCGTTCGTGTTAGGTTTAGGGTTAGGGTTAGGGTTAGGGTTAAGGTTAGGGTTAGGGTTAGGAT
>JANJXV010000740.1:372500-390000 GCA_024803745.1 Megascapheus bottae | reverse complement strand
GGGTTAGGTTAAGGGTAATGGTTAGGGTTATGGTTAGGGTAGGGTTTAGGGTAAGGGTAAGTGTTAGTGTTAGGGTTAAGTTTAGGATAAGGGTAATGATTAGGGTTTGGTTTAGGGGTAGAGTTAGAGGTTAGAGTTAGGGTTAGGTTTAAGGTGAGGGTTAGGGTTAGGGTTAGGGTTAGGGTTCGTGTTAGGTTTACGGTTAGGGTTAGGGTAAGGGCAAGGGTTAGGGTTAGGGTTAGGGTTAAGGTTTGGGTTAGGGTTATGGTTAGGTTTAAGGTTAGGGTTAGGGTTAGGGTTAGGGTAAGGGTTAGGGTTAGGGTTAGGGTTAGGGTTAGAGTTAGGTTTAGGTTTATGGTTAGGGGTTAGGCTTAGGGTTAGGGTAAGTGTTAGGGTTAGGGTTAGGTTTAGTTTAAGGTTTAGGGTTAGGGTTAGAGTAAGGGTAAGGGTTAGGGTTAGGGTAAGAGTTTGGTTCAGGTTTTGGGTTAGGGTTAGGGTTAGGGTAAGGGTAAGTGTAAGGGTTAGGGTTAGGATTAGGGTTATGGTTAGTGTAATTGTTAGTGTTAGGGTTAGGGTTAGGTTAAGGGATAGGGTAAGGGTAAGGGTTAGGGTTAGGGTTAGGGTTATGTTTAGGGTTGGGGTTAAGGTTAGGTTTAGGGTTAGGGTACGTTTAAGGATTAGGGTTAAGGTTAGGGTTAGGTTTATGCTTATGCTTAGGTTTAGGGTTAGGGTTAGGATTAGGTTTAGGTTTAGGGTTCGGGTTACTGTTAGGGTTAGGGTTAGGCTCAGGTTATGTGTTAGGGGTAGGGTTACGGTTAGGGTTAGGGTTAGGGTAAGTGTTAGGTTTAGGGTTACGGTTACGGTTAATATTAGGGTAAGGGTACGGGTTAGGGTTAAATTTAGGGTTAGGGTTAGTGTTAGGGTTAGGGTTAGGGTAAGGGTAGGAGTTAGGGTTAGGGTTAGGGTTAAGGTTAGGGTTAGGGTTAGCTTTAGGGTTAGGATTAGGGTTATGGATAGGGTAAGGTTTAGAGTTAGGATGAGGGTTAGGGTTACGCTTAGTGTTAGGGTAAGTTAAGGGTAAGGGGTAAGGTTAGGGTTAGGGTTAGGGTTCAGGTTGAGGTTAGGGTTACGGTTAGGGTTAGGTTTAAGTTTAGGATTAGGGTTAGGGTTAAGGTAAGGGTTAGGGTTAGGGTTAGGGTTAGGGTAAGGGTTAGTCTTAGTGTTAGAGTAAGGGTTAGGGTTAGGGTTAGGGTTAGGGTTAAGTTTGAGGTTAGGGTTAGGGTAAGGGTTAGGTTTAGGGTTAGGGTTAGTGTAAGGATTAGGGTTAGGGTTAAAGTTAGGGTTAGGGTTAGGGTAAGGGCAAGGGTTAGGGTTAGGGTTAGGGTAAGGGTTATGGTTAGGGTTAGGATAAGGGTTAGGGTTAGGATAAGTGTAAGGGTTAGGGTTAGTGTTAGGGTTAGGGTAAGGGTAAGGGTTAGGGTTAGGGATAGGGTTAGGGTTGACCTTAGGGTTAGAGCTAAAGGAAGGGTTATGGTTAGGGTTAGGGTAAGGGTTAGGGTTAGGGTTGGTGTTAGGGTTAGGGTTAGAGTAAGGGTAAGGGTTGGGGTTAGGGTTAGGGTTAGGGTTAGGGTAAGGGTTAGGGTTAAATTTGAGGTTAGGGTTAGGGTTAGGGATAGGGTAAGGGTTAGGGTTAGGGTTAGGGTAAGGGTTAGGGTTAGGGTTAGGGTAGGGTTTAGGGTAAGGGTAAGTGTTAGTGTTAGGGTTAAGTTAGGATAAGGGTAAGGATTAGGGTTTGGTTTAGAATTAGGGTTAGAGGTTAGAGTTAGGGTTAGGGTTAGGGTGGGGTTTAGGTTTAGGATTAGGGTTAGGGAAAGGGTAAGGGTTAGGGTTAGGGTTAGGGTTAGGGTTAGGGTTAGGGTTATGGTTAGATTTAGGGTTGGTTAAGGGTAAGGGTTAGGGTTAGGTTTAGGGTTAGGTTAAGGGTCAGGGGTAGGGTTAGGGTTAGAGTTAGTGTTAGGGTTGGTTAAGTGTAAGGGTTAGGCTTAGGGTTAGGTTTAAAGTTAGGTTTAGGGATAGGGTTAGGGGTTAGGCTTAGGGTTAGGGTTAGGGTAAGGGTTAGGGTTAGGGTTAGTTTAAGGGTTAGGGTTAGGGTTAGGGTAAGGGTAAGCATTAGGGTTAGGATTAGGGTTAGGTTAGTGTAATGGTTAGTGTTAGCGTTAGGGTTAGGTTTAGGGATAGGGTAAGGGTAAGGGTTAGTGTTAGGGTTACGGTTAGTTTTAGGGTTGGGTTTAAGGTTAGGGTTATTGTTAGCGTACATTTAAGGATTAGGGTTAGGGTTAGGGTTAGGGTTATGCTTAGGGTTAGGGCTGGGGTTTGGATTAGGGTTAGGTTCAGGGTTAGGATTAGGCTTAGGTTTAGGGTTAGGGTTAGGGTAAGGGTAAGAGTTAGGGTTAGGGTTAGAGTTAGGGTTAGGGTTAGGGTAAGGGCAAGGTTTAAGGTTAGTGTTAAGTTTAGGGTTAGGGTAAGGGTTAGGGTTAGGGTAAGGGCAAGGGTTAGGTTTAGAGTTAGGTTTAAGGTTAGGGTTAGGGTTACGGTTAGCGTAAGGGTAAGGGTTAGGGTTAGGGTTAGGGTTAGTGTAAGGGTTAGGGTTAGGGTTAGGTTTAGGTTTCGTGTTAGGTTTAGGGTTAGGGTTTGTGTAAGGGCAAGGGTTAGGGTTAAGGTTAGGTTTAGGGTTAGGGTTAGGGTTAGATTTAGGGTTGGTTAAGGGTAATGGTTAGGGTTAGGGTTAGGGTTAGGTTAAGAGTCAGGGTTAGGGTTAGGGTTAGAGTTAGTGTTAGGGTTGGTTAAGGGTAAGGGTTAGGCTTAGGGTTAGGGTTAGAGTTAGGTTAAGGGTTTGGGTTAGGGGTTAGGGTTAGGGTTAAGGTTAGGGTTAGGGTAAGGGTTAGGGTTAGGGATAGGGTTAACGTAAGGGTTATGGTTAGGGTTAGGGTTCGGGTAAGTGTTAGGGTTAGGGTTAGGGTTAGGGTTAGGGTAAGGATAAGCGTTAGGGTTAGGGTTAGTGTTAGGTTTAGGGCAAGTGTTAGGGGTAAGGTTTGGGTTAGGGTTAGGGTAGGGATATGATTTATGGTTAATGTTAGGGTTAAGGTTAGGATTAGGGTTAAGGTTAGGGTTGGGGTTAGGGTAAGGGTAAGGGTTAGGGTCAGGTTTAGGGTTAGGGTTAGGGTAAGGGTAAGGGTTAGATTTAGTGTTAGGTTTAGGGTAAGCTATAGGTAGGGTTAGGGTTTGGGTAAGGATATGGGTTAGGGTTGGGGTTAGGATTAGGGTTAGGGTTAAGGTTAGGTTAGGCTTAGGGTAAGTGTAAGGGTTAGGGTTAGGGTTAGGGTTACGTTCATGATAAGGGTTAGGGTTAGGGTTAGGGTTAGGGTCAAGGTTAGGGTTAATGTAAGGTAAGGATTAGGGTTAGGGTTACGTTTAGGGTTAAGTTTAAGGTTGGGTTAGGGTGAGGGTAAGTGTAAGGGTTAGGGTTAGGGTTAGGGTAAGCGTAAGGGTTCGGGTTAGTTTTAGGGTTAGGGTAAGGGTTAGGGTTAGGGTTAGGTTTAAGGTTACGGTTAGGGTTAGGGTTAGGGTAAGGGTATGTGTTAGGGTTAGGGTTAGGGTTAGAGTTAGGGTAAGGGTTAGCGTTAGGGTAAGCGTAAGGGTTAGGGTTAGGGTTATGGTTAAGTAAGGTTAAGGGTAAGGGTTAGGGTTAGGGTTAGGGTTAGGTTTAGGGTTAGGGTAAGGGTAAGGGTTAGGGTTGGGGTTAGGGTTAGGTTATGGTTTAGGGTTAGGCTTAGGGTTAGGGTAGGTCTTAGGTAAGGGTAAGTGTTAGGGTTAGGGTTAGGGTTAGGGTAACAGTTAGGGTTATGTTGAGGGTTACCATTAAAGTTAGGGTTAGGGGAAGGGTAAGTGTTAGGGTTCGGGGTAGGGATACAGTTAGATTTAGGGGTTAGGGTTAGGGTTAGGTTTAGGGTTATGGTACATTTAAGGGTTAGGGTTAGAGTTATGGTTAGGGTTATGCTTAGGGTTAGGATAAGGATTAGGGTTAGGGTTAGGGTTAGGGTTTGGGTTAGGATTAGGTTTAGGGTTGGGGTTAAGGTTAGGTTTAGGGTTATGGTACATTTAAGGGTTAGGGTTAGAGTTATGGTTAGGTTATGCTTAGGGTTAGGATAAGGATTAGGGTTATGTTTAGGGTTAGGGTTAGGGTTAGGGTTAGGCTAAGGTTATGTGTTAGGTTTAGGGATAGAGTTAGGTTTAGGGTTAGGGTAAGTGATAGGTTTAGGGTTAGGGTTAGGGTAAGGCCAAGGGTTAGGTTAGGGTTAGGGTTACGGTTAGGGTTAGGGTTATGGTTCGGTTTAGGGTAAGGGTAAGGGTTAGGGTTAAAGTAAGGATTAGGTTTAGGGTTAGGGTAAGGGTTAGGGTTATGGTTAGGGTTAGGCTTAGTGTTAGAGTAAGGGTAAGGGTTAGGTTTAGGGTTAGGGTTAGAGTTAAGGTTGAGGTTAGGGTGAGGGTTAGGTTTAGGGTTAGGGTTAGGGTAAGGGCAAGGGATAGGGTTAGAGTTAGGGTTAAGGTTAGGGTTAGGGTTACGGTTAGGGTAAGGGTAAGGGTTAGGGTTAGGGTTAGGGTTAGGGTTAGTGTAAGGGTTAGGGTTAGGGTTAGGTTTAGGGTTCGTGTTAGGTTTAGGGTTAGGGTTAGTGTAAGGGCAAGGGTTAGGGTTAGGGTTAGGGTTAGGGTTAGGGTTAGGGTTAGATTTAGGGTTGGTTAAGGGTAAGGGTTTGGTTTAGGGTTAGGGTTAGGGTAAGAGTTGGGGTTAGGGTTAGGGTTAGGGTAGGGTTTAGGGTAAGGGTATGCGTTAGTGTTAGGTTTAGGTTTAGGATAAGGGTAAGGATTAGGGTTAGGTTTAGGGTTAGGGTTAGAGGTTAGGGTTAGGGTTAGGGTTAGGGTGAGTGTTAGGTTTAGGGTTAGGGTTAGGGTTAGGGTTATGCTTAGGGTTAGGGTTAGGGTTAGGGTTAGGGTTAGGGTAAGGGTTAGGGTTAGGGTTAGGGTTATGGTTAGGTTTAGGGTTATGGTAAGGGTAAGGGTCAGGGTTAGGTTATGGTTATGGTTCGGGTTAGGGTTAGGGTAGGGGTTAGGGTAAGGGTAAATGTTAGGGTTAGGGTTAGGGTTAGGATAAGGTTAAGGGTTAGGGTTAGGTTTAGGTTTAGAGTTAGGGATTAGGGTTAGTGTTAGGGTTAGGGTAAGGGTTAGGTTATAGGGTTAGTGTTAGGGTTCAGTTAAGGGTTAGGGTTAGGGTTAGGGTAAGGGTAAGGGTTAGCGTTAAGGTTAGGATTAGAGTTAGGTTTAGGTATAGGGTTAGGATTAGGGTAAGAGTAAGGGTTAGGGTTAGGATTAGGGTTTGAGTTAGGGTAAGGGTTAGGGTTATGGTTAGGGTTAGGAATAGGTTTAGGGTTAGGGTTAGGGTTAGGGTAAGGGTAAGGTTTAGGGTTAGGGTTAGGTTTTGGGTTAGGATTAGGTTTAGGGTTAGGGTAAGTGTAAGGGTTCGGGTTAGGGCTAGGTTAAGGTTACGGGTAAGGGTTAGAGTTAGGGTTAGGTTTAGGGTAATGGTAAGGGTTAGGGTTGAGGTTAGGGATAGGGTTAGGTTTAGGGTTAGGGTTATGGTTAGGGTAAGGGTAAGGGTTAGGGTTAGGTTTAGGGTTATGTTTAGGGTAAGGGTAAGGGTTAGGTTTAGGGTTAGGGTTTGATTTAGGATTAGGGTTAGGGTTAGGGTTAGGGTAGGGATAAGAGTTATGGTTAATGTTAGGGTTAGGGTAAGGGTTAGGGTTAAGGTTAGGGTTAGGGTTAAGGTTAGGGTTGGGGTTAGGGTAAGGGTAAGGGTTACGGTCAGGTTTAGGGTTAGGGTTAGGGTAAGGGTAAGCGTTAGATTTAGTGTTAGGTTTAGGGTAAGCGATAAGGTTAGGGTTAGGGTTTGGGTAAGGATAAGGGTTAGGGTTGGGGATAGGATTAGGGTTAGGGTTAAGGTTAGGTTAGGCTGAGGGTAAGTGTAAGGGTTAGGGTTAGGGTTAGGGTTACGGTTAGGATAAGTGTTAGGGTTAGGGTTAGGGTTAGGGTCAAGGTTAGGGTTAATGTAAGGTAAGGATTAGGGTTAGGGTTACGTTTATGGTTAACGTTAAGTTTAGGTTAGGGTGAGGGTAAGTGTAAGGGTTAGGGTTAATGTTAGGGTAAGCATAAGGGTTCGGGTTAGGTTTAGGGTTAGGGTAAGGGTTAGGGTTAGGGTTAGGGTTAAGGTTACGGTTAGGGTTAGGGTTAGGGTAAGGGTATGTGTTAGGGTTAGGGTTACGGTTAGAGTTAGGGTAAGGGTTAGCGTTAGGGTAAGCGTAAGGGTTAGGGTTAGGGTTAAGGTAAGGTTAAGGGTAAGGGTTAGGGTATGTTAGGGTTAGGGTTAGGTTTAGGGTTAGGGTAAGGGTAAGGGTTAGGGTTGGTGGTAGGGTTAGTTTATGGTTTAGGGTTAGGCTTAGGGTTAGGGTAGGGCTTAGGGTAAGGGTAAGTGTTAGGTTTAGGGTTAGGGTTAAGGTTAGGGTAAGAGTTAGGGTTATGTTTAGGGTTACCATTAAGGTTAGGGTTAGGGGAAGGGTAAGTGTTAGGGTTCGGGGTAGGGATACAGTTAGATTTAGGGGTTAGGGTTAGGGTTAGGTTTAGGGTTAGGGTAAGTATAAGAGTTAGGGTTAGGGATAGGGTTAGGGTTCAGGATAGGTTTAGCGTTAGGGTTAGGGTAAGGGTATGGGTTAGGGTTAGGGTTAGGGTTAGGGTTAGGGTTTGCGTTAGGATTAGGTTTAGGGTTGGGGTTAAGGTTAGGTTTAGGGTTATGGTACATTTAAGGGTTAGGGTTAGAGTTATGGTTAGGGGTATGCTTAGGGTTAGGATAAGGATTAGGTTTAGGTTTAGGGTTAGGTTTAGGGTTAGGGTTAGGCTAAGGTTATGTGTTAGGTTTAGGGATAGAGTTAGGTTTAGGGTTAGGGTAAATGATAGGTTTAGGGTTAGGGTTAGGGTAAGGCCAAGGTTTAGCTTATGGTTAAGGTTAGGGTTAGGGTTAGCGTTAGGGTTACGGTTCGGTTTAGGGTAAGGGTAAGGATTAGGGTTAAAGTTAGGATTAGGTTTAGGGTTAGGGTAAGGGTTAGGGTTATGGTTAGGGTTAGGAATAGGTTTAGGGTTAGGGTTAGGGTTAGGGTAAGGGTAAGGTTTAGGGTTAGGGTTAGGGTTTGGGTTAGGGTTAGGTTTAGGGTTAGGGTAAGGGTAAGGGTTAGGGTTAGGGTTAGGTTAAGGGTACGGGTAAGGGTTAGAGTTAGGGTTAGGTTTAGGGTAAGGGTAAGGGTTAGGGTTAAGGTTAGGGATAGGGTTAGGTTTAGGGTTAGGGTTAGTGTAAGGGCAAGGGTTAGGGTTAGGGTTAGGGTTAGGGTTAGGGTTAGATTTAGGGTTGGTTAAGGGTAAGGGTTTGGTTTAGGGTTAGGGTTAGGGTAAGAGTTGGGGTTAGGGTTAGGGTTAGGGTAGGGTTTAGGGTAAGGGTATGTGTTAGTGTTAGGTTTAGGTTTAGGATAAGGGTAAGGATTAGGGTTAGGTTTAGGGTTAGGGTTAGAGGTTAGGGTTAGGGTTAGGGTTAGGGTGAGTGTTAGGTTTAGGGTTAGGGTTAGGGTTAGGGTTATGCTTAGGTTTAGGGTTAGGGTTAGGGTTAGGGTAAGGGTTAGGGTTAGGGTTAGGGTTATGGTTAGGTTTAGGGTTATGGTAAGGGTAAGGGTCAGGGTTAGGTTATGGTTATGGTTCGGGTTAAGGTTAGGGTAGGGGTTAGGGTAAGGGTAAATGTTAGGGTTAGGGTTAGGGTTAGGATAAGGTTAAGGGTTAGGGTTAGGTTTAGGTTTAGAGTTAGGGGTTAGGGTTAGTGTTAGGGTTAGGGTAAGGGTTAGGTTATAGGGTTAGTGTTAGGGTTCAGTTAAGGGTTAGGGTTAGGGTTAGGGTAAGGGTAAGGGTTAGCGTTAAGGTTAGGATTAGAGTTAGGTTTAGGTATAGGGTCAGGATTAGGGTAAGAGTAAGGGTTAGGGTTAGCATTAGGGTTTGAGTTAGGGTAAGGGTTAGGGTTATGGTTAGGGTTAGGAATAGGTTTAGGTTTAGGGTTAGGGTTAGGGTAAGGGTAAGGTTTAGGGTTAGGGTTAGGGTTTGGGTTAGGGTTAGGTTTAGGGTTAGGGTAAGGATAAGGGTTAGGGTTAGGGTTAGGTTAAGGGTACGGGTAAGGGTTAGAGTTAGGGTTAGGTTTAGGGTAAGGGTAAGGGTTAGGGTTAAGGTTAGGGATAGGGTTAGGTTTAGGGTTAGGGTTATGGTTAGGGTAAGGGTAAGGGTTAGGGTTAGGTTTAGGGTTATGTTTAGGGTAAGGGTAAGGGTTAGGTTTAGGGTTAGGGTTTGGTTTAGGATTAGGGTTAGGGTTAGGGTTAGGGTAGGGATAAGAGTTATGGTTAATGTTAGGGTTAGGGTAAGTGTTAGGGTTAAGGTTAGGGTTAGGGTTAAGGTTAGGGTTGGGGTTAGGGTAAGGGTAAGGGTTACGGTCAGGTTTAGGGTTAGGGTTAGGGTAAGGGTAAGGGTTAGATTTAGTGTTAGGTTTAGGGTAAGCGATAAGGTTAGGGTTAGGGTTTGGGTAAGGATAAGGGTTAGGGTTGAGGATAGGATTAGGGTTAGGGTGAAGGTTAGGTTAGGCTGAGGGTAAGTGTAAGGGTTAGGGTTAGGGTTACGGTTAGGATAAGTGTTAGGGTTAGGGTTAGGGTTAGGGTCAAGGTTAGTGTTAATGTAAGGTAAGGATTAGGGTTAGGGTTACATTTAGTGTTAACGTTAAGTTTAGGTTAGGGTGAGGGTAAGTGTAAGGGTTAGGGTTAGGGTTAGGGTAAGCGTAAGGGTTCGGGTTAGGTTTAGGGTTAGGGTAAGGGTTAGGGTTAGGGTTAGGGTTAAGGTTACGGTTAGGGTTAGGGTTAGGGTAAGGGTATGTGTTAGGGTTAGGGTTAGGGTTAGGGTTAGGGTTAGGGTTAGAGTTAGGGTAAGGGTTAGCGTTAGGGTAAGCGTAAGGGTTAGGGTTAGGGTTAAGGTAAGGTTAAGGATAAGGGTTACGGTTAGGGTTAGGGTTAATGTAAGGGTATGTGTTAGGGTTAGGGTTAGGGTTAGGGTTAGGGTTAGGGTTAGAGTTAGGGTAAGGGTTAGCGTTAGGGCAAGCGTAAGGGTTAGGGTTAGGGTTAAGGTAAGGTTAAGGATAAGGGTTAGGGTTAGGGTTAGGTTTAGGGTTAGGGTAAGGGTAAGGGTTAGGGTTGGTGTTAGGGTTAGGTTATGGTTTAGGGTTAGGCTTAGGGTTAGGGTAGGGCTTAGGGTAAGGGTAAGTGTTAGGGTTAGGGTTAGGGTTAAGGTTAGGGTAAGAGTTAGGGTTATGTTTAGGGTTACCATTAAGGTTAGGGTTAGGGGAAGGGTAAGTGTTAGGGTTCGGGGTAGGGATACAGTTAGATTTAGGGGTTAGGGTTAGGGTTAGGTTTAGAGTTAGGGTAAGTATAAGAGTTAGGGTTAGGGATAGGGTTAGGGTTCAGGATAGGTTTAGCGTTAGGGTTAGGGTAAGGATATGGGTTAGGGTTAGGGTTAGGGTTAGGGTTAGGGTTTGCGTTAGGATTAGGTTTAGGGTTGGGGTTAAGGTTAGGTTTAGGGTTATGGTACATTTAAGGGTTAGGGTTAGAGTTATGGTTAGGGGTATGCTTAGGGTTAGGATAAGGATTAGGTTTAGGTTTAGGGTTAGGGTTAGGGTAAGGGTTAGGCTAAGGTTATGTGTTAGGTTTAGGGATAGAGTTAGGTTTAGGGTTAGGGTAAATGATAGGTTTAGGGTTAGGGTTAGGGTAAGGCCAAGGTTTAGGTTATGGTTAAGGTTAGGGTTAGGGTTAGGGTTAGGGTTGCGGTTCGGTTTAGGGTAAGGGTAAGGATTAGGGTTAAAGTTAGGATTAGGTTTAGGGTTAGGGTAAGGGTTAGGGTTATGGTTAGGGTTAGGCTTAGTGTTAGAGTAAGGGTAAGGGTTAGGGTTAGGGTTAGGGTTAGAGTTAAGGTTGAGGTTAGGGTGAGGGTTAGGTTTAGGATAAGGGTTAGGGTTAGGGTAAGGGTTAGGGTTAGGGTTAGGGTTAGGGTAAGGGTAAGGGTTAGGGTTAGGTTTAGGGTAAGGATAAGGGTTAGGGTTAGGGTTAGGGTTATGCTTAAGGTTAGGGATAGGGTTAGGATAAGGATAAGGGTAAGGGTTAGGGTTAGGATTAGGGTAAGTGTTAGAGTTAGGGTTAGGGTTAGGGTAAGGGTAAGGGTCAGGGTTAAGGTTAGGGTTAGGGTTAGGGTAAGGGTAACGTTTAGGGTTAGATTTAGGGTTAGGGTTAGTCTAAGGGTAAGGGTTAGGTTTAGGGTTAGGGTTAGGTTTGGGTTAGGGTTAGGGTAAGGATAAGGGTTAGGGTTAGGGTTAGGGTCAGGGTTAAGCTGAGTGTTAGGGTAAGGGTAAGGGTTAGGGTTAGGTTTAGGGTTAGGGTTAAGGTTGAGGTTAGGATTAGGGTTAGGGTTAGGGCTAAGGTTGAGGGTAGGTTTAGGGATAGGGTTAGGGTTAGTGTAAGGGTTATTGTTAGGGTTAGGGTAAGGGTAAGGGTTAGGGTTAGGGTTAGGCTTATGGTTGAGGTTAGGGTTAGAGTTAGAGGAAAGTTTAGGGTTAGGGTTAGGGTAAGGGTTAGGTTTAGGTTTAGGGTTAGAGTTATGGTTAGGGTTATAGTAAGGGTAAGGGTTAGGTTTAGGGTTAGGGTTAGGGTAAGGGTTATGTTTAGGGGTTAGGGTTAATGTTAGGGTTAGGTTAAGGGTTAGGGTTAGGGTTAGGGTAAGGTTTAGTGTTAGGGTAAGGGTAAGTGTTAGGGTTAGGGTTTGGGTTAGATTTAGGTGTTAGGGTTAGTGTTAGGCTTAGGGTTAGGTTTAGGGTTAGGGTAAGGGTAATGGTTAGGGTTAGGGTTAGGCTTACGTTTAGTTTTAGGATTAATCTTAGGGTTAGGGTAAGGGTTAGCATTAGGGTTAGGATTAGGGTTAAGGTTAGGGTTAGGGTTAGGGTTATGTTTAGGGATAGGGTTAGGGTACGGGTAAGGGTTAGGGTTAGGGTTATTGTTAGGTTTAGGGTTAGGTTTATGGTTAGGGTAAGGGCAAGGGTTAGGGTTAGGTTTAAGCTTAGGTTTAGGGTTGGGGTTAGGTTTAGGGTAAGTGTAAGGGTTAGGGTTAGGGTTAGGGTTAAGGTTAGGGTTAGGTTAAGGTAAGGGTTGGGGTTAGGGTTATGGTTAAGGTTAGAGTTAGGTTTAGGGTTAGGTTAAGGGTAAGATTTGGGTTAGGGTTAGGGTTAGGTTAAGGCTTAGGGTTAGGGTTTGGGTTAGAGTTAGGTTTAGTGTTGGTTAAGGGTAAGGGTTAGGGTTAGGGTTTGGGTTAGGGTTAGGTTAAGGGTTATGCTTAGGGGATAGGGTTAGGGTTAGTGTTAGGGTTAGGCTAAGGGTTAGGGTTAGTGTTAGGGTTAGGGTAAGGGTTAGGGTTAGGGTTAGGTTTAGGGTTGGGGTTAAGTTTAGGGTTAGTGTTAGGGTAAGGTTAAGGGTTAGGGTTAGGGTTAGGGTAAGTCTTAGGGATGGGATTAGGGTTAGGTTAAGGGTAAGGGTTAGGGTTAGGGTTAGTGTTAGGGTAAGTGTAAGGTTTAGGGTTAGGTGTAGGGTTAGTGTTAGTGTTATTGTAAGGGTAAGGGTAAGGGTTAGGGTTAGAGTTAGGGTTAGGATTAGGGTTAGGGTAAGGGTTAGTGTTAGGGTTAGGGTAAGGGTAAGGTTTAGAATTCGGGTTAGGGTTAGGGTTAGGGTTGGGTTTAGGGTAAGGTTAAGGGTTAGGGTTAAGGTTGGGGTAAGGGTTAGGTTTAGGGTTAGAGTTAGGGTTAGGGTAACGGTAAGGGTTAGGGTTAGGTTTAGGGTTAGGGTTAGGGTAAATGTAAGGGTTAGGATTAGGGTTAGGGTTAGGTTTAGGGTTAGGGTTAGGGTTAGGGTAAGGATAAGGGTTAGGCTTAGGGTTAGGGTTAGGGTAAATGTAAGGGTTAGGATTAGGTTTAGGGTAAGGTTTAGGGTAAGGGTTAGAGTTAGGGTTAGGGTTAGGGTTAGGGTAAGGGTAAGGGTTAGGGTTAGGATTAGGTTTAGGGTTGGGGTTAAGTTTATGGTTAGGGTTAGGGTAAGGGTAAGGGTTAGGGTTAGGTTTAGGTAAGGGTTAGATTAGGGTAAGGTTTAGGGTTAAGTTTACGGTTAGGGTTAGGGTTAGGGTAAGGGTTAGGTTTAGGGTTAGGGTTAGGTTTAGGGTTAGGGTTAGGTTTAGGATAAGGGTTAGGGTTAGGTTTAGGGTAAGGGTAAGGTTTAGGGTTAGGAATAGGGTTAGGGTGAGTGGTAGGGTTAGGGTTAGGGTAAGAGTTAGGGTTAGAGTTAGGGTTAGGGTTAGGGTAAGGGTTAGAGTTAGGATTAGGGAAAGGGTAAGATTTAGGGTTAGGATTAGGTTTAGGGTAATGGTAAGGGTTAGGGTTAAGGTTAGGGTTAAGTTTAGGGTTAGGGTAAGGGTAAGGGTAAGGTTAGGGTTAGAGTTAGGGTTAGGGTTAGGGTAACGGTTAGTGTTAGGGTTAGGGTAAGGGTAAGGTTTAGGGTTAGGGTTAGGTTAAGGGTACGGGTATGGGTTAGAGTTAGGGTTATGTTTAGGGTAAGGGTAAGGGTTAGGGTTAAGGTTAGGGATAGGGTTAGGTTTAGGTTTTGGGTTTGGGTTAGGTTTATTTTAAGGGTAAGGTTTAGGGTTAGTTTTAGGGTTATGTTTAGGGTAAGGGTAAGGGTTAGGTTTAGGGTTAGGGTTTGGTTTAGGATTAGGTTTAGGGTTAGGGTAGGGATAAGAGTTATGGTTAATGTTAGGGTTAGGGTAAGGGTTAGGGTTAAGGTTAGGGTTAGGGTTAAGGTTAAGGTTGGGGTTAGGATAAGGGTAAGGGTTAGGGTCAGGTTTAGGGTTAGGGTTAGGGTAAGGGTAAGGGTTAGATTTAGTGTTAGGTTTAGGGTAATCGATAGGGTTAGGGTTAGGGTTTGGGTAAGAATAAGGGTTAGGGTTGGGGTTAGGATTAGGGTTAGGGTTAGGGTTAAGGTTAGGTTAGGCTGAGGGTAAGTGCAAGGGTGAGGGTTAGGGTTAGGGTTACGGTTAGGGTTAGGGTTAATGTAAGGTAAGGATTAGGATTAGGGTTACGTTTAGGGTTAATGTTAAGTTTAGGTTAGGGTGAGGGTAAATATAAGGGTTAGGGTTAGGGTTAGGGTAAGCGTAAGGGTTCGGGTTAGTGTTAGGGTTAGGGTAAGGGTTAGGGTTAGGGTTAGGGTTAAGGTTACGGTTAGGGTTAGGGTTAGGGTAAGGGTATGTGTTAGGGTTAGTGTTTGGGTTAGAGTTAGGGTTAGGGTTAGCGTTATGGTAAGCGTATGGGTTAGGGTTAGGGTTAGGGTTAAGGTAAGGTTAAGGGTAAGGGTTAGGGTTAGGGTTAGGTTTAGGGTTAGGGTAAGGGTAAGGGTTAGGGTTGGGGTTAGGGTTAGGTTATGGTTTAGGGTTAGGCTTAGGGTTAGGGTAGGGCTTAGGGTTAGGGTTAGGGAAAGGGTAAGGGTTAGGGTTAGGGTTAGGGTTAGGTTTAGGGTTAGGGTAAGGTTAAGTGTTAGGGTTAAAGTTAGGGTCCGGTTTAGGGTTAGGGTTAGTGTTGGATAAGGTTTAGGGTTTGGGTTAGGGTTAGGGAAAGGGTATGGGTTAGGGTTAGGGTTAGGGTTAGGGTTAGGGTTAGGGTAAGGGTTAGGCTTAGGGTTAGGGTTAGGGTTAGGGAAAGGGTAAGGGTTAGGGTTAGGGTTAGAGTTAGGATAAGGATTTGGGTTAGGGTTAGGGTTAGCATTAAATTTAGGGTTAGGGTAAGGGTAAGTGTTAGGGTTAGGTTCGGGCAACGGTTAGATTTAGGGGGTAAGGTTAGGGTTAGGTTTAGAGTTAGGGTTAGGGAAAGGATAAGAGTTATGGTTAGTGATAGGGTTAGGTTTGGGGTTAGGTTTAGCGTTAGGGTTAGTGTTAGGGAAAGGGTAAGGGTTAGGGTTAGGGATAGGGTTAGGTTTGGGGTTAGGTTTAGCGTTAGGGTTAGTGTTAGGGAAAGGGTAAGGGTTAGGGTTAGGGTTAGGGTTAGGGTAAGGGTAAGGTTAGGGTTAGGATTAGGGTTAGGGTTAAATGTAGGGTTAGGGTTAGGGTTAGGGTTAGGTTTAGGTTTAGGGTTAGGGTAAGGGTAAGGGTTAGGGTTAGGGTTAGGGAAAGGGTAGGGGTTAGGGTTAGGGTTAGAGTTAGGGTAAGGATTAGGGTTAGAGTTAGGGTAAGGGTTAGGATTAGGGTTAGGGTTAGGGTAAGGATAAGTGTTATGTTTAGGGATAAGGTTAGTTTTGGGGTTAGGTTTAGCGTTAGGGTTAGGGTAAGGGTAAGGGTTAGGGTTAGGGTTAAGGTTAGGGTTAGGGTTAGGTTAGGGTAAGGGTTAGGTTTAGGGTTAGGATAAGGGTTAGGGTTAGGGTTAGGGTTAGGTTTACGATTAGGGTATTATTAAGGGTTAGGGTTAAGGTTAGGGTCAGGGTTAGGTTTAGGGTTAGGGTTCGGTTAAGGGTTAGGTTTAGTGATAGGTTTAGGGTTATTGTTAGGGTAAGGGTAAGGGTTAGGGTTAGGGTTAGGGTTAAGGTTACAGTTAGGTTTAAGGTTAGGGTTAGGGTAAGGGTTAGGCTTAGGGTTAGGAATATGTTTAGGTTTAGGGTTTTGGTTAGGGTTAGGGTTAGTGTAAGGTTAAGGGTTAGGGTTAGTGTTAGGGTTAAGTTTAGGGTTAGGGTTAAGGTTAGGGTTAGGGTAAGGGTTAGGCTTAGGGTTAGGAATAGGTTTAGGTTTAGTGTTATGGTTAGGGTTAGGGTTAGGGTAAGGGTAAGGGTTAGGGTTATGGTTACAGTTAGGGTAGGGGTTAGGGTAAGAGTAAGTGTTAGGTTTAGGGTTAGGGTAAGGGTAAGGGTTAGGGTTAGTGTGAGGCTTAGGGTTAGGTAAAGGTTTAGGGTTAGGGGTTAGGGTTAGGGTAAGAGTTAGGGTAAGGGTTTCCGTTAGGGTTAGGTTTAGGGTAAGTGTTAGGGTTAGGGTTAGGGCTAGGGTAAGTGTTAGGGTTAGGGTTAGGGTTAGGTTTAGGGTTAGGGTAAGGGTAAGGGTTATGTTTAGGATTAGTGTAAGAGTAACTGTTAGGGTTAGGGATAAGGTTAGGGTAAGTGTTAGGTTAAGGGTTAGGGTTAGGGTTAGGGTAAGGGTAAAGGTTAGGGTTAGGTTTAGGGTTAGAGTTAGGGTTAGGGTTAGAGTAAGGGTAAGGATTAGGGTTAGGGTTAGGTTTAGGTAAGGGCAAGGTTTAGGGTTAGGTTTAGGATTAAATGTAGGGTTAGGGTTAGGGTTAGGTTTAGGGCTAGAGTTAGGGTAAGGGTAAGGGTTAGGGTTAGGGTTAGGGTTAGGGAAACGGTAAGGGTTAGGGTTAGGGTTAGAGTTAGTGTAAGGATTAGTGTTAGGGTTAGGGTAAGGGTTAGGGTTAGCATTAAGGTTACGGTTAGAGTTAGAGTTAGGGTTAGATTTAAGGTTAGGGTTAGGGTAAGTGTAAGTGTTAGGGTTAGGGTTAAGGTTAGCATTAAGGTTAGGGTTAGGGTAAGGGTAAGTGTTAGGGTTAGGGTTAGGGTTACGGTTAAATTTAGGGGTTAGTGTTAGGTTTAGGTTTATGGTTAGGGTAAGGTTAAGTATAAGGGGTAAGTTTAGGGTTAGGGTTAGGATTAGGGTTAAGATTAGGTTTAAGGTGAGAGTAAGGGTAAGGGTTAGGGTTAGGTTTAGGGTTAGGGTTAGGGTAAGGGTAAGGGTTAGGTTTAGGGTTAGGGTTAGGGTTAGGCTTAGACTTAGGGTTAGCATTAAGGTTAAGGTTAGGGTAAGGGTAAGTGTACGGGTTAGGGTTAGGGTTACGGTTAAATTTAGGGGTTAGGGTTAGGTTTAGGTTTAGGGTTAGGGTAAGGAAAAGGGTAAGGGGTAAGTTTAGGGTTAGCGTTAGGATTAGGGTTAAGATTAGGTTTAGGGTGAGGGTAAGGGTAAGGGTTAGGGTTAGGTTTAGGGTTAAGTTTAGGGTAAGGGTTAGGGTTAGGGTGAGGGTTATGGTTAGGGTTAAGGGTTAGGGTTAGGGTTAGGGTTAGTTTTATGGTCATGGTTAGGGTAAGGGTAAGGGTTAGTGTTAGGGTTAGTGTTAGGGTTAGGTTAGGGTTAGGGTTAGGGTTAGGGTAAGGGTAATGGTTAGGGTTAGGGTTAGGGTTAGTGTTAGTGATAGTTTTAGGGTTATAGTTATCGTAAGGGTAAGTGTTAGGGTTAGAGTTAGGGTTAGGGTTAAGGTAAGGGTTAGGGTTAGCATTAAGTTTAGGGTTAGGGTAAGGGTAAGTGTTAGGGTTAGGGTTACGGTTACGGTTAGATTTAGGGGTTAGGGTTAGGGTTAGGTTTAGGTTTATGGTTACGGTAAGTATAAGAGTTAGGGTTAGGTATAGGGTTAGGGTTCAGGTTAATTTTAGGGCTAGGGTTAGGGTAAGGGTATGGGCTAGGTTTAGGGTTAGGGTTAAGGTTAGAGTTAGGTTTAGGGTAGGGTAAGGGTTAGGGTTAGGGTTAGGGTTAAGGGTTAGAGTTAAGTTTAGGGTTAGGGTTAGGGTTAAGTTTGAGGTGAGGGTAAGGGTAATGGTTAGGGTTAAGATTAAGTTTAGGGTGAGGGTAAGGGTAAGGGTTAGGGTTAGGTTTAGGGTTAAGGTTAGGGTAAGGGTAAGGGTTAGGGTTAGGGTTAGGGTTATGGTTACGGTTAGGGTTAGGGTTAGGGTTAAGGGTTAGGGTTATGGTTAGGGTTAGGTTAATGTTAAGTGTTAGGGTTAGAGTTAGTGTTTGGGAAAGGGTACGGGTTTGGGTTAAGGTTAGGGTTAGGGTTAGGTTAGGGATAGGGTTAGGGTTAGGGTAATCGTAAGGGTTAGGATTAGGGTTAGGGTTAGGGTTTAGGGTTAGGGTTAGGATTACGGTTAAGTTTAGCATTAGGTTTATGGTTAGGGTTAGAGTAAGGGTAATGGTTAGTGTTAGGGTTATGGTTAGTGTTAGTGATAGGTTTAGGGTTAGGGTTAGGGTAAGGGTAAGGGTTTGGGTTAAGGTTAGGGTTAGGGTTAGGTTAGGGATAGGGTTAGGGTTAGGGTAATCGTAAGGGTTAGGATTAGGGTTAGGGTTAGGGTTAAGGGTTAGGGTTAGGGTTAGGTTTAGGGTTAGGTTTAGGGTTAGGGTTAAGGTTAGGTTTATGGTTAGGGTTAGGGTAAGGGTAAGGGTTAGG
>JANJXV010000740.1:352500-367500 GCA_024803745.1 Megascapheus bottae | reverse complement strand
GGGTAAGGGTAAGAGTTAGCGTTAGGGTTTGGGTTAGGGTTATGGTTAGGGTTTGGATTAGGGTTAGGGTTAGGGTAAGGGTTAGGGTTAGGATTAGGGAAAAGTTTGGGTTTAGGGTTACGGTTAGGGTTAGGGTTAGGGTTAGGGTAAGGGTTAGGGTTAGGGTTAGGTTTAGTGTAGGGGTTAGGGTAAGGGTAAGTGTTAGGGTTAGGGTTAGAGTTAGGATAAGGGTTAGGGTTTGGGTTACGGTTAGTGTAAGGGTTAGGGTTAGGGTTAGGGCTAGCGTAAGGTTTAGGGTTAGGGTTAGGGTTAGGTTTAGGGGTAGGGTTAGGGTAAGGGTTAGGGTTAGGTTTAGGGTTACGGTTAGGGTAAGGGTAAGTGTTAGGGTTAGGGTTATGGTTAGGGTTAGGTTAAGTGTTAGGGTAAGGGTTAGGGTCAGGGTTAGGTTTAGGGTTGGCTTAAGTTTAGGGTTAGGGTTAGGGTAAGGTTAAGGGTCAGGGTTAGGGTTAGGGTAAGCGTTAGGGTTAGGGTCGGGGTTAGTGTTAGGGTTAGGGTTAGGGTAAGGGTAAGGGTTAGGGTTAGGGTTAATTTAGGGTTAGGTTTAGGGTTGAGATTAGGGTTAGAGTTAGAGGAAGGGTTAGGGTTAGGGTTCGGGTTCGGGTTTAGGGTTACGGTTAGGGTTAGGGTTAAGTTTAGCGTTAGGTTTATGGTTAGGGTTAGAGTAAGGGTAAGGGTTAGTGTTAGGGTTAGGGTAAGTGTTAGTGATAGGTTTAGGGTTAGGGTTAGGGTAAGGGTAAGTGTTAGGGTTAGGGTTAGGGTTAGGTTTATGGTTATGGTTAGGGTTAGGGTAAGGTTAAGGGTTAGGGTTAGGGTTAGGGTTAGTGTTAGTGATAGGTTTAGGGTTAGGGTTAGGGTAAGGGTAAGGGTTAGTGTTAGGGTTAGGCTTAGTGTTAGTGATAGCTTTAGGGTTAGGGTTAGGGTAAGGATAAGTGTTAGGGTTAGGGTTAGGGTTAGGGTTAGGTTTATGGTTAGGGTTAGGGTAAGGGTAAGGGTTAGGGTTAGGGTTAGGGTTAGTGATAGGTTTAGGATTAGGGTTAGGGTAAGTTCAAGGGTTAGGTTAGGGTTAGGGTTAAGGTTAGGGTTAGGGTTAGGGTTAGGGTTAGGGTTAGGTTAAGGGTTAGCGTTAGGGTTAGGGTTAGGGTAGGGGTTAGGGTAAGGGTAAGTGTTAGGTTTAGTGTTATGGTTAGGGCAAGGGTAAGGGTTAGTTTTAGGGTTAGGGTTAGTTTTAGTGATAGTTTTAGGGTTAGGGTTAGGGTAAGGGTAAGTGTTATGGTTAGGGTTAGGGTTAATGTTAGGTTTATTTTTAGGGTTAGGGTAAGGGTAATGGTTAGGGTTAGGGTTAGGGTTAGTGATAGGTTTAGAGTTAGGTTTAGGGTAAGGTCAAGTGTTAGGTTAGGATTAGCGTTAAAGTTATGGTTAGGGTTAGGGTTAGTTTTAGGTTTAGGGTTAGGGTAAGGGTAAGGGTTAGCGTTAGGGTTTGGGTTATGTTTAAGGTTAGGGTTTGGATTAGGGTTAGGTTTAGGGTAAGGGTTAGGGTTAGGATTAGGGATAGGTTTGGGTTTAGGGTTACGGTTAGGGTTAGGGTAAGGGTTAGGGTTAGGGTTAGGTTTAGGGTAGGGGTTAGGTTAAGGGTAAGTGTTAGGGTTAGGGTTAGGGTTAGGGTTAGGGTTCGGGTAAGGGTTAGGGTTAGGGTTAGGTTTAGTTTTAGGGTTAGGATTAGGGTTGAGGTTAGGGTAAGGTTTAGTGGTTGGGGTTAGGGTTAGCGTGAGGTTGAGGTTAGGTTTAGGGTTAGGGTTAGGGTAAGGGTAAGAGTTGGGGTTAGGGTTAGGTTTAGGGTAAGGGTATGTGTTAGGGTAGGTTTAGGGTTAGGGTTAGGGTTAGCGTTAGGGGAAGGGTAGGGGTTAGGTTTAGAGTTAGGGTTAAGGTTTGGTTTAGGGTTATGGTTAGGGTAAGGTTTAGGATAAGAGTTAGGGTTAAGTTTAGGGTAAGGGGAAGGTTTAGGGTTAGCGTTAGGGTTAGGGTAAGGGTTATTGTTAGTGTTAGGGTTAGGGTTAAGGTAAGGGTAAAGGTTAGGGTTAGGGGTAGGGTTAGTGTAAGGGTTAGGGTTAGGTTTAGGGTAAGGGTCAGGTTTAGGGTTAGGGTTTGGGTAAGGGTAAGGTTAGGGTTAGGGTTATGGTTAGGGTTAAATTTAGGGTTATGTTTAGGGTTAGGGTTAGGTTTAGTGTTAGGGTTAGGTTAAGGGTAAGGGTTAGGATTAGGGTTAGGGTTAGGGTTAGGGAAAGGGTAAGGATTAGGGTTAGAATTAGGGTAAGGATTAGGGTTAGGGTAATGGTAAGGGTTAGGGTTAGGGTTAGGGTTAGCATTAAGATTAGGGTTAGGGTAAGGGTAAGTTTTAGGGTTAGGGTTAGGATAACGGTTAGATTTAGGGGTTAAGTTTAGGGTTAGGTTTAGGGTTAGGGTTAGGGCAAGGATAAGAGTGAGGGTTAGCATTAGGTTTATGGTTAGGATTAGGCTAAGGGTAAGGGTTAGTGTTAGGGTTAGGGTTAGTGTTAGTGATAGTTTTAGGGTTAGGGTTAGTGTAAGGGTAAGTGTTATGGTTAGGCTTAGGGTTAAAGTTAGGGTTAGGGTTAGGGTTAGGGTTAGTTTTAGGTTTAGGGTTAGGGTAAGGGTAAGGGTTAGGGTTAGGGTTAGGGTTAGGGTTAGTGATAGGTTTAGGATTAGGGTTAGGGTAAGTTCAAGGATTAGGTTAGGGTTAGGGTTAAGGTTAGGGTTAGGGTTAGGGTTAGGGTTAGGTTAAGGGTTAGCGTTAGGGTTAGGGTTAGGGTAGGGGTTAGGGTAAGGGTAAGTGTTAGGTTTAGCGTTATGGTTAGGGTAAGGGTAAGGGTTAGTTTTAGGGTTAGGGTTAGTTTTAGTGATAGTTTTAGGGTTAGGGTTAGGGTAAGGGTAAGTGTTATGGTTAGGGTTAGGGTTAATGTTAGGTTTATTTTTAGGGTTAGGGTAAGGGCAATGGTTAGGGTTAGGGTTAGGGTTAGTGATAGGTTTAGAGTTAGGTTTAGGGTAAGGTCAAGTGTTAGGTTAGGATTAGGGTTAAAGTTATGGTTAGGGTTAGGGTTAGTTTTAGGTTTAGGGTTAGGGTAAGGGTAAGGGTTAGCGTTAGGGTTTGGGTTATGTTTAAGGTTAGGGTTTGGATTAGGGTTAGGTTTAGGGTAAGGGTTAGGGTTAGGATTAGGGATAGGTTTGGGTTTAGGGTTACGGTTAGGGTTAGGGTTAGGGTTAGGGTAAGGGTTAGGGTTAGGGTTAGGTTTAGGGTAGGGGTTAGTTTAAGGGTAAGTGTTAGGGTTAGGGTTAGGGTTAGGGTTAGGGTTCGGGTAAGGGTTAGGGTTAGGGTTAGGTTTAGTTTTAGGGTTAGGATTAGGGTTGAGGTTAGGGTAAGGGTTAGTGGTTGGGGTTAGGGTTAGCGTGAGGTTGAGGTTAGGTTTAGGGTTAAGGTTAGGGTAAGGGTAAGAGTTGGGGTTAGGGTTAGGTTTAGGGTAAGGGTATGTGTTAGGGTTAGGTTTAGGGTTAGGGTTAGGGTTAGCGTTAGGGGAAGGGTAGGGGTTAGGTTTAGAGTTAGGGTTAAGGTTTGGTTTAGGGTTATGGTTAGGGTAAGGTTTAGGATAAGAGTTAGGGTTAAGTTTAGGATAAGGGGAAGTTTTAGGGTTAGCGTTAGGGTTAGGGTAAGGGTAAAGTTTACGGTTAGGGTTAGGGTTAGGGTTAGATTTAGGGTTAGGGTTAGGTTTAGGGTTAGGGTTAGGGTAAGGGTAAGGGTTATTGTTAGTGTTAGGGTTAGGGTTAAGGTAAGGGTAAAGGTTAGGGTTAGGGGTAGGGTTAGTGTAAGGGTTAGGGTTAGGTTTAGGGTAAGGGTCAGGTTTAGGGTTAGGGTTTGGGTAAGGGTAAGGTTAGGGTTAGGGTTACGGTTAGGGTTAAATTTAGGGTTATGTTTAGGGTTAGGGTTAGGTTTAGTGTTAGGGTTAGGTTAAGGGTAAGGGTTAGGATTAGGGTTAGGGTTAGGGAAAGGGTAAGGATTAGGGTTAGAATTAGGGTAAGGATTAGGGTTAGGGTAATGGTAAGGGTTAGGGTTAGGGTTAGGGTTAGCATTAAGGTTAGGGTTAGGGTGAGGGTAAGTTTTAGGGTTAGGGTTAGGATAACGGTTATATTTAGGGGTTAAGTTTAGGGTTAGGTTTAGGGTTAGGGTTATGGTAAGGATAAGAGTGAGGGTAAGCATTAGGTTTATGGTTAGGGTTAGGCTAAGGGTAAGGGTTAGTGTTAGGGTTAGGGTTAGTGTTAGTGATAGTTTTAGGGTTAGGGTTAGGGTAAAGGTAAGTGTTATGGTTAGGCTTAGGGTTAAAGTTAGGGTTAGGGTTAGGGTTAGGGTTAGTTTTAGGTTTAGGGTTAGGGTTAGGGTTAGGGTTAGGGTTAGGGTTAGGTTTAGGGTTAGGGTTAGGGTAAGTATAAGAGTTAGGGTTAGGGATAGGGTTAGGGTTCAGGTTAGGTTTAGCGTTAGGGTTAGGGTGAGGGTATGGGTTAGGGTTAAGGTTAGTGTTAGGGTTAATTTTAGGGTTAGGGTTAGGGTTAGTGTTAGAGTTACGGTTAGGGTTAGGGTAAGGGTTAGGGTTAGGTTTAGGGTTACGGTTAGGGTAAGGGTAAGTGTTAGGGTTAGGGTTAGGGTTAGGTTAAGTTTTAGGGTAAGGGTTAGGGTCAGGGTTAGGTTTAGGGTTGGCTTAAGTTTAGGGTTAGGGTTAGGGATAGTGTTAAGGTTAGAGTTAGGTTTAGCGTTAGGTTAAGGTTAAGGGTTTTGGTTTGGGTTAGGGTTAGAGTTAGGTTTAGGTTTGGATAAAGGTAAGGGTTAGGTTTAGGGTAAGGGTTATGGTTAGGTTAACGGTTAGGGTTAGGGGTTAGGGTTAGGGTTAGGTTTAGTGTAAGGGTTAGGGTTAGGGTAAGGGTTAGGGTTAGGGTTAGGTTTAGGGTAAGTGTTAGGGTTAGGGTTAGGGTTATGGTTATGTTTAGGGTTAGGGTTAGGGTTAGGGTTATGTTTAGGGTTAGGGTTAGGGTTAGGTATGTGTTAGGGTTAGGGTTAGGGTTAGGGTTATCGTTAGGGTACGCGTAAGGGTTAGGGTTAAGTTTAGGGTTAACATAAGGGTAAAGGTTAGGGTTAGGTTTAGGGTTAGGTTTAAGGTAAGGGTTAGGGATAGGTTTAGGGTAAGGGTAAGGTTTAAGGTTAGGGTTAGGGTTAGGTTAAGGGTTAGAGTTAGAGTTAGTGTTAGGGTTAGTTTAGGGGTAAGGTAAGGGTAAGGGTTAGGGTTAGGGTTAGGGTAAGGGTAAGGGTTAGGGTTAGGGTTAGAGTTAGGGTAGGGTTTAGGGTAAGCATAAGTGTTAGTTTTAGGGTTAGGTTTAGGATAAAGGTAAGGATTAGGGTTAGGTTTAGGATTAGGGTTAGAGGTTAGGGTTAGGGTTAGGGTGAGGGTTAGGTTTAGGGTTAGGGTTAGGGTAAGGGTAAGGGTTATGGTTAGGGTTAGGACAAGGGTTAGTGTTCGGTATAAGGTTAGGGTTAGGGTAAGGGAAAGTGTAGGGTTAGGGTTAGGGTTAAGGTTAGGGTTAGGGTTAGGTTAGGGTTAATGTCAGGGTTAGGCTTAGGGTTACGGTAAGGGTTAGGGTTAGGGTTAGGGTAAGGATTAGGGTTAGGGTTAGTGTTAGTGTTAGGTTTAGGTTTAGGGTTAGGGTTAGGGTTAAGGTAAGGTTTGGGGTTAGGGTTAGGTTTAGGGTAAGGGTTAGGGTTAGGGTTAGGGTAAGTGTAAGGGTTAGGGTTAGTGTTAGGGTTAGGTTTAGGTTTAGGGTTAGGGTTATGGGAAGGGTAAGGGTTAGGGTTAAGGTTAGGGTTAGGGTTAGGTTTAAGGTTAGGGCTAGGGTTAGTGTAAGGGTAAGTGTTAGGGATAGGATTAGGGTTAGGGTTAGTGTAAGGGTTATGGTTGGGTTAGGGTTAGGGTTAGGGTTAGGGTTAGGATTAGTGTTAGGGTTAAGGTTAGGGTTTGGGTTATGGTAAGGGTAAGGGTTAGGGTTAGGGTTAGGGTTAGGATTAGTGTTAGGGTTAAGGTTAGGGTTAGGGTAAGGGTTAGGTTTAGGATTAGGGTTAGGTTTAAGTTTAGGTTTAGGGTTATGGTAAGGGTTAGTGTTTGGGTAAGGGTATGTGTTAGGGTTAGGGTTTGGGTTAGGGTAAGGGTTAGGGATAGCATTAGGGTAAGCGTAAGGGTTAGGGTTAGGGTTATGGTAAGGGTAAGGGTTAGGGTTAGGGTTAGGGTTAGGTTTAGGTTTAGGGTAAGGGTAAGTTTTGGATTTAGGGTTTGGGTTAGGGTTAGGGTTAGTGTAAGGGCAAGCGGTAGGGTTAGGGTTAGGGATAGGGTTAGGTTTAGGGTTAGGGTAAGGGTAAGGGTAGGGTTAGGGTCACGGTTAGGTTATGGTTTAGGGTTAGGCTTAGGGTTAGGATAATATTTAGATAAGGGTAAGTGTTAGGGTTAGGGTTAGGGTTAGGATATGGGTAAGGGTTAGGGTTAGGGTTAGTGTTAGGTTTAGGTTAAGTGTTAGGGTTAGGGTAAGGGTAAGGTTTAGGGTTAAGGTTAGGGTTAGGGTTAGGTTTAGGGTTAGGATTAGGATTAGGGTAAGTGTAAGGATTAGGGTTAGGATTAGGGTTAAGTTTAGGGTAAGTGTTAGGTTTAGGGTTAGGGTTAAGGATAGGGTTAGGTTTAGGGTTATGGTTAGGTTAAGGGTAAGGGTTAAGGTTAGGGTTAGGGTTACGTTTAGGGTAAGGGTTAGGGTTAGGTTTAGGTTAAGGGTAAAGTTTAGGGTTAGGGATAGGGTTGGGGTTAGGGTTAGGCTTAAAGTAAGGGTATGTGTTAGGGTTAGGTTTAGGGTTAGGGTTACGGTTAGGGTTACCGTTAGGGGAAGGGGAATGGTTAGGGTTAGGGTTAGGGTTAAGGTAAGGGTCAGGGTTAGGGTTAGGGTTAGGTTTAGGGTAAGGGTTAGGATTAGGTTTAGGGTTAGGGGAAGTTTTAGGGTTAGGGTTAGCGTTAGGGTTAGGGTAAGGGCAAGGTTTAGTGTTAGGGTTACGGAAAGGTTTAGGATTAGGGTTAGGTTTAGGGTTATGATTAGGGTAAGGGTAAGGGTTATGGTTAGGGTTAGGGTTAGGGTTAGGGTAAGGGTAAGGGTTAGGGTTAGGGTTAGGGTTAGGGTTAAGGTTAGGTTTAGGGTTAGGGTAAGTGTAAGGGTTAGGGTTAGGGTTAGGGTTAGGCTAAGGGTAAGGGTTAGGATTATGGTTATGGTTACGGTAAGGTTAAGGGTTAGGGTTAGGTTTAGGGTTAGGGGAAGTTTTACTGTTAGGGTTAGGGTTAGAGTAAGGGTAAGGTTTAGGGTTAGGGTTAGGGTTAGGGATAGGTTTAGGGTTAGGGTTAGGTTTATGGTTAGGGTTAGGGTAAGGGTAAGGTTATGGTTATGGTTAGGGTTAGGGTTAGGGTAAGCGTAAGGTATAGGGTTAGGGTTAGGGTTAGGGTTAGGGTAAGGGTAAGGGTTAGGGTTAGGTTTAGGGTTAGGGTTAAGGTAAGGGTAAGGGTTAAGTTTAGGGTAGGGTTAGGGTTAGGTTCAGGTTTAGGGTAAGGGTAGGGGTTAGGGTAAGGGTAAGTGTTAGGTTTAGGGTTATGGTAATGGTAAGGGTTAGGGTTAGTGTGAGGGTTAGGGTTTGGTTAAGGTTTAGGGTTAGGGGTTAGGGTTGGGGTTAGGGTTAGAGTTAGGTTAAGAGTTAGGGTTAGGGTTACGGTTAGGGTAATGGTTAGGGTTAGGGTTAGGGTAAGCGCTAGGGTTAGGGTTAGGGTTAGGGTAAGGGTTAGGTTTAGTTTTAGGGTTAGGATTAGGGTTGAGGTTCGGGTAAGGGTTAGAGGTTAGGGTTATGGTTAGGGTGAGGGTGAGTGTTAGGTATAGGGTTAGGGTTAGGGTAAGGGTAAGGGTTGGGGTTAGGGTTAGGTTTAGGGTAAGGGTACGTTTTAGGGTTATGTTTAGGGTTAGGGTTAGGGTTAGCATTAGGGGAAGTGTAAGGGTTAGGGTTACGGTTAAGGTTAAGGTTAGGTTTAGGGTTAGGGTACGGTTAGGTTTAGGGTAAGAGTTAGGGTTAAGTTTAGGGTAAGGGGAAGGTTTAGGGTTAGCATTAGGGTAAGGGTAAGGTTTAGGGTTAGGGTTAGGTTTAGGGTTAGATTTAGGGTTAGGGTGAGGTTTAGGTTTAGGGTTAGGTTAAGGGTAAGGGTCATTTTTAGGGTTACGGTTAGGGTTAAGGTAAGGGTAAAGGTTAGGTTTAGGGGTAGGGTTAGTGTAAGAGTTATGGTTAGGTTTAGTGTACGGGTCAGGTTTAGGGTTAGGGTTTGGGTAAGGGTAAGGTTAGGGTTAGGGTTACGGTTAGGGTTAAATTTAGGGTTATGTTTAGGGTTAGGTTTAGTGTTAGGGTTAGGTTAAGGGTAAGGGTTAGGGTTAGGGTTAGGGTTAGGGTTAGGGAAAGGGTAATGATTAGTGTTAGAGTTAGGGTAAGGATTAGGGTTAGGGTAATGGTAAGGGTTAGGGTTAGGGTTAGCATTACGGTTAAGGTTAGGGTAAGGGTAAGTTTTAGGGTTAGGGTTAGGGTTAGGGTTAGGGTTAGGGTAAGGGTTAGGGTTAGGGTAGGGGTTAGGGTAAGGATAAGTGTTAGGTTTAGGGTTAGGGTAAGGGTAAGGGTTAGGGTTAGTGTGAGGGTTAGGGTTAGGTTAAGGTTTAGGGTTATGGGTTAGGGTTGGGGTTAGGGTTAATGTTAGGGTATGGGTTAGGGTTAGGGTTACGGTTAGTGTAAGGGTTAGGGTTAGGGTTAGGGCTAGCGTAAGTGTTAGGGTTAGGGTTAGGGTTAGGGTTAGGGTAAGGGTTAGGGTTAGGTTTAGGGTTACGGTTAGGGTAAGGGTAAGTGTTACTGTTAGGGTTAGGGTTAGGGTTAGGTTAAGTGTTAGGGTAAGGGTTAGGGTCAGGGTTAGCTTTAGGGTTGGCTTAAGTTTAGGGTTAGGGTTAGGGTAAGTATAAGGGTTAGGGTTAGGGTTAGGGTAAGCGTTAGGGTTAGGGACAGGGTTAGTGTTAGGGTTAGGGTTAGGGTAAGGGTAAGGGTTAGGGTTAGGGTTAGGTTAGGGTTAGGTTTAGGTTTGAGATTAGGGTTAGAGTTAGAGGAAGGGTTAGGGTTAGGGTCAGGGTAAGGGTTAGGGTTAGGGTTAGCGTTAGAGTTAGGGTAAGGTTTAGAGTAAGGGTTAGGGTCAGGGTTAGGTTTAGGGTTGGCTTAAGTTTAGGGTTAGGGTTAGGGTAAGGTTAAGGGTTAGGGTTAGGGTTAGGGTAAGCGTTAGGGTTAGGGTCAGGGTTAGGGTTAGGGTCAGGGTAAGGGTTAGGGTTAGGGTTAGCGTTAGAGTTAGGGTAAGGTTTAGAGTAAGGGTTAGGGTCAGGGTTAGGTTTAGGGTTGGCTTAAGTTTAGGGTTAGGGTTAGGGTAAGGTTAAGGGTTAGGGTTAGGGTTAGGGTAAGCGTTAGGGTTAGGGTCAGGGTTAGTGTTAGGGTTAGGGTTAGGGTAAGGGTAAGGGTTAGGGTTAGGGTTAGGTTAGGGTTAGGTTTAGGTTTGAGATTAGGGTTAGAGTTAGAGGAAGGGTTAGGGTTAGGGTCAGGATAAGGGTTAGGGTTAGGGTTAGCGTTAGAGTTAGGGTAAGGTTTAGAGTAAGGGTAAGGGTTAGGGTTAGGGTAAGGGTTAGGGTTAGGGTTAGGGTTAGGTTTAGGTTTGGGGTTAAGGTTAGGGTTAGGGTTAGGGTAAGGGTAAGTGTTAGGTTTAGGGTTAGGGTTAGGGTAAGGGTAAGGATAACGGTTAGGGTTAGGGTTAATCTTTGGTTTAAGGTTGAGATTAGGGTTAATGTTAGGGTTAGGGTAAGGGGTAGGGTTATGGTTAGGGTAAGGTTTAGGGTAAGGGTGAGGGTTAGGGTTAGGGTAATGGTAAGGGTTAGGGTTAGGTTTAGGATTAAGATTGAGGTTAGTTTTAGGGTTAGAGTAAGGGTTAGGTTTAGGGTTAGGGTAAGGGTTAGTGTTAGTGTTAGGGTTAGGGGTAGATTTAGGGTTCGGGTTGGGGTAAGGGTAAGGGTTAGAGTTAGGGTAGGGGTTAGGGTTAGTGTTAGGGTTAGGTTAAGGGATAGGGTTAGGGTTATGGTTAGGAGAAGGGTTAGGTTTAGGGTAAGGGTAAGTGTTACTGTTAGTGTTAGGGTTAGGTTTAGGTGTTAGGGTTAGGGTTAGGGTTAGGTTTAGGGTTATGTTTAGGTTAAGGGTTAGGGTTAGGGTTAGGGTTAAGGTTAGGGTTAGGGTTAGGGTTAGATTTAGGGTTAGGTTTAGGGTTAGGGTTAGCGTTAGGGTTAGATTTAGTGTTAGGGTTAGGGTTAGGGTTAGCATTAGGTTTAGGGTTAGGGTTGGGGTAAGGGCAACGGTTAGGTTTAGGGTTAAGGTTGGGGTTAGGGTTAGGGTTATATTTAGAGTTAGGGTTAGGGTAAGGGTAAGTGTAAGGTTTAGTGTTATGGTTAGGGTTAGGGTTAAGGATAGGGTTAGGCTTATGGTTACGTTTAGGGTAAGCGTTAGGGTTAGCTTAGCGTAAGGGTTGGGGTTAGGGAGAGGGTTAAGGTTAGAGTGAGGTTTAGGGTTAGGTTAAGGTTAAGCTTAAGGGTTAGGGTTAGTGTTAGGTTTATGGTTAGGTTAAGGGTTTTGGTTACGGTTAGGGTTAGAGTTAGGTTTAGGGTTGGATAAAGTTAAAGGTTAGGTTTAGGGTAAGGGTTAGGGTTAGGTTAAATGTTAGGGTTATGGGTTAGGGTTAGGTTTAGTATAAGGGTTAGGGTTAGAGTAAGGGTTAGGGTTAGGGTTAGGGTTAGGGTAAGTGTTAGGTTTAGAGTTAGGGTTAGGGTTATGTTTAGGGTTAGGGTTAGGGTTAGGGTTATGTTTAGGGTTAGGGTTAGGGTAAGGGTATGTGTTAGTGTTAGGGTTAGGGTTAGCATTAGGGTAAGCGTAAGGGTTAGGGTTGGGGTTAGGATTAAGGTAAGGGTAAGGGTTAGGGTTAGGTTTAGTGTTAGGTTTAAGGTAAGGGTTAGGGATAGGTTTAGGGTAAGGGTAAGGTTTAAGGTTAGGGTTAGGGTTAGGTTAAGGGATAGGGTTAGAGTTAGTGTTAGGGTTAGTTTAGGGGCAAGGTAAGGGTAAGGGTTAGGGTTAAGGTTAGGGTTAGGGTAAGGGTTAGGGTTAGGGTTAGAGTCAGGGTAGGGGTTAGGGTAAGCATAAGTGTTAGTGTTAGGGTTAGGTTTAGGATAAAGGTAAGGATTAGGGTTAGGTTTAGGATTAGGGTTAGAGGTTAGGGTTAGGGTTAGGGTGAGGGTTAGGTTTAGGGTTAGGGTTAGGGTAAGGGTAAGGGTTATGGTTAGGGTTAGGACAAGGGTTAGTGTTCGGTTTAAGGTTAGGATTAGGGTAAGGAAAAGAGTAGGGTTAGGGTTAGGGTTAAGGTTAGGGTTAGGGTTAGGGGTAGGGTTAATGTTAGGGTTAGGGTTAGGGTTAGGGTAAGGGTTAGGTTTAGGGTTAGGATAAGGATTAAGGTTAGGGTTAGGGTTAGAGTTAGGTTTAGGTTTAGGGTTAGGGTTAGGGTTAGGGTTAAGGTAAGGGTTGGGGTTAGGGTTAGGTTTAGGGTAAGGGTTAGGGTTAGGGTTAGGGTTAGTGTAAGTGTAAGGGTTAGGGTTAGTGTTAGGGTTAGGTTTAGGTTTAGGGTTAGGGTTAGGGTTAGGGTAAGGGTAAGGTTTAGGGTTAAGGTTACGGTTAGGATTAGGTTTAGGTTTAGGGTTAGGGTTAGTTTAAGGGTAAGTGTTAGGGATAGGATTAGGGTTAGGGTTAGTGTAAAGGTTATGGTTGGGTTAGGGTTAGGGTTAAGGTTAGGGTTAGGGTTAGGGTTAGGGTTAGGGTTAGGGTTGGGGTTAAGGTTAGGGTTAGGGTAAGGGTTAGGGTTAGGGTTAGTGTTAGGATTAGTGTTGGGGTTAAGGATAGGGTTAGGGTAAGGGTTAGGGTTAGGGTTAGGGTTAGGATTAGTGTTGGGGTTAAGGTTAGGGTTAGGGTAAGGGTTATGGTTAGGATTAGGGTTAGGGTAAGCATAAGGGTAGGGTTAGGATTAGGGTTAGGGTTAGGTTTAGGGTAAGGGTAAGTTTTAGATTTAAGGTTTGGGTTAGGGTTAGGGTAAAGGTAAGGGGTAGGGTTAGGGTTAGGGTTAGGCTTAGGTTTAGGGTTAGGGTAAGTGTAAGGGTAGGGTTAGGGTCAGGGTTAGGTTATGGTTTAGGGTTAGACTTAGGGTTAGGATAGGAGTTAGGTAAGGGTAAGTGTTAGGGTTAGGGTTAGGGTTAGGATATGGGTAAGGGATAGGGTTAGGGTTAGTGTTAGGGTTAGGTTAAGTGTTAGGGTTAGGGTTAGGTTAAGGGTAAGGTTTAGGGTTAAGGTTAGGGTTAGGGTTAGGTTTAGTGTTAGGGTTAGGATTAGGGTAAGTGTAAGGGTTAGGGTTAGGATTAGGGTTAAGGTTAGGGTACGCGTTAGGTTTAGGGTTAGGGTTAAGGATAGGGTTAGGTTTAGGGTTAGGATTAGGGTAAGGGTAAGGGTTAAGATTAGGGTTACCTTAGGGTTAGGGATAGGTTTAGGGAAGAGTTAGGGTTAAGTTTAGGTTAAGGGTAAGGTTTAGGGTTAGAGATAGGGTTGGGGTTAGGGTTAGGCTTAAAGTAAGGGTATGTGTTAGGGTTAGGTTTAGGGTTAGGGTTACGGTTAGGGTTACCGTTAGGGGAAGGGGAATGGTTAGGATTAGGGTTAGGGTTAAGGTAAGGGTCAGGGTTAGGGTTAGGGTTAGGTTTAGGGTAAGGATTAGGATTAGGTTTAGGGTTAGGGGAAGTTTTGGGGTTAGGGTTAGCGTTAGGGTTAGGGTAAGGATTAGGATTAGGTTTAGGGTTAGGGGAAGTTTTTGGGTTAGGGTTAGCGTTAGGGTTAGGGTAAGGGTAAGGTTTAGGGTTAGGGTTAGGGTTAAGGTTAGGGTTAGTGTTAGGGTTAGGGTTAATGTTATTGTTAGGGTTAGGGTTAGGCTTAAGGTAAGGGTTGGGGTTGGGTTAGGTTTAGGGTAAGGGTTAGGCTTAGAGTTAGGGTAAGTGTAAGGGTTAGGGTTAGTGTTAGGGTTAGGTTTAGGGTTAGGGTTAGGTTTAGGGTTAGGGTTAGGTAAGGGTAAGGGTTAGGGTTAAGGTTAGGGTTAGGGTTAGGTTTAGGCTTAGGGTTAGGGTTAGTGTAAGGGTAAGGGTTAGGGATAGGATTAGGGTTAGGGTTAGGGTAAGAGTTATGGTTGGGTTAGTGTTAGGGTTAAGGTGAGGGTTAGGGTTAGGATAAGGGTAAGGGTTAGGGTTAGGGTTAGGGTTAGGATTAGTGTTGGGGTTAAAGTTAGGGTTAGGGTAAGGGTTAGGGTTAGGATTAGAATTAGTTTTAAGTTTAAGTTTAGGGTTAGGGTAAGGGTTAGTGGTAGGTTAAGGGTATGGGTTAGGTTTAGGGTTAGGTTTAGGGTAAGTGTTAGGGTTAGCGTTAGGGTAAGCGTAAGGGTTAGGGTTATGGTTATGGTAAGGGTTAGGGTTAGGTTTAGGGTTAGGCTAAGGGTAAGGGTAGGGTTAGGGTCAGTGTTAGGTTATGGTTTAGGGTTAGGCTTAGGGTTAGGATAGGAGTTATTTAATGGTAAGTGTTAGGGTTAGGGTTAGGGTTAGGATATGTGTAAGGGTTAGGGTTAGGGTTAGTGTTAGGGTTAGGTTAAGTGTTAGGGTTAGTGTTAGGGTAAGGGTAAGGGTTAAGATTAGGGTTAGGGTTAGGGTTATGGTTAGGTTTAGGATTAGGGTTAGGTTTAGGGTTATGATTAGGGTAAGGGTAAGGGTTATGTTTAGGGTTAGGGTTAGGGTTAGGGTAAGTTTAAGGGTTAGGGTTAGGATTAGGGTTAAGTTTTGGTAAGGGTTAGGTTTAGGGTTAGGGTTAAGGATAGGGTTAGGTTTAGGGTTAGGGTTAGGGTAAGAGTAAGGGTTAAGATTAGGGTTAGGGTAGGGTTAGGGTTAGGTTTAGGGTAAGGGTTAGAGTTAGGTTTAGGTTAAGGGTAAAGTTTAGGGTTAAGGATAGGGTTGGGGTTAGGGTTAGGCTTAAAGTAAGGGTATGTGTTAGGGATAGGTTTAGGGTTAGGTTTACGGTTAGGGTTACCGTTAGGGGAAGAGGAATGGTTAGGGTTACGGTGAGAGTTAAGGTAAGGGTCAGGGTTAGGGTTAGGGTTAGGTTTAGGGTAAGGTTTAGGATTAGGTTTAAGGTTAGGGGAAGTTTTAGGGTTAGGGTTAGCGTTAGGGTTAGGGTAAGGGTAAGGTTTAGGGTTAGGGTTAGGGTTATGGTTAGGTTTAGGATTAGAGTTAGGTTTAGGGTTATGATTAGGGTAAGGGTAAGGGTTATGTTTAGGGTTAGGGTTAGGGTTAGGGTAAGGGTAAGGGTTAGGGTAAGGGTTAGGGTTAGGTTTAGGGTTAAGGTTAGGGTTAGCGTTAGCGTAAGTGTAAGGGTTAGGGTTAGGGTTAGGGTTAGGCTAAGGGTAAGGGTTAGGGTTATGGTTATGGTTAGGGTTAGGATTAGGGTAAGGATAAGAGTTAGGGTTAGGGATAGGGGTAGGGTTTGGATAAGGTTTAGTGTTAGGATTAGGCTAAGGGTAAGGGTTAGGGTTAGGGTTAGGCTAACGGTAAGGGTTAGGGTCAGGGTTAGGGTAAGGTTAAGGGTTAGGATTAGGGTTAAGATTGAGATTCGGGTTAGGGTTAGAGTAAGGGTTAGGT
>JANJXV010000740.1:325000-345000 GCA_024803745.1 Megascapheus bottae | reverse complement strand
AGGGTTAGGGTTAGGTTTAGGGTTAGGGTTAGGGTAAGGGTAAGGGTTAGGTTTAGGTTTAGGTTAGGGTTAGGTTTAGGTTTAGGGTAAGCATAAGGGTTAGGGGTAAGTTTAGGGTTAGAGTTAGGGTTAGGGTTAAGATTAGGTTTAGGGTGAGGGTAAGGGTAAGGGCTAGGGTTAGGTTTAGGGTTAGGGTGAGGGTAAGGGTAAGGGTTAGGTTTGGGTTAGGGTTAGGGTTAGGGTTAAGGGTTAGGGTTAGGGTTAGGGTTAGGGTTAAGATTAGGTTTAGGGTGAGGGTAAGGGTAAGTGCTAGGGTTAGGTTTAGGGTTAGGGTTAGGGTAAGGGTAAGGGTTAGGTTTATGGTTAGGGTTAGGGTTACAGTTAGGGTTAAGAGTTAGGGTTATGGTTAGGGTCAGGGTTACAGTTAGGGTTAGTTTTAGGGTTAGGGTTAGGGTAAGGGTAAGGGTTAGTGTTATGGTTTGGGTTAGGGTTAAGTTTAGGGTTAGGGTTAGGGTTAGGGTAAGTGTTAGGGATAGGGTTAGGGATAGGTTGGGTAGGGTTACGGTTAGGGTTAGGTTTAGAGTAAGGGTTAGGGTTAGGGTTAGGGTTAGGGTTAAGGTAGGGGTTAGGGTAAGGTTAAGTGTTAGGTTTAGGGTTAGGGTAAGGGTAAGGGTTAGGGTTAGTGTGAGGGTTAGGGGTATGTTAAGGTTTAGGGTTAGGGGTTAGGGTTGGTGTTAGGGTTAGAGTTAGGGTAAGGGTTAGGGTTAGGGTTAGGGTTAGGTTTAGGTTTAGGGTTAGGGTAAGGGTAAGGGTTAGTGTTACGGTTAGGGTTACGGTTAAGGTTAGGGTTAGGGTTATGGTTAGGGACAGGGTAAGGGTTAGGGTTAGGTTAGGGTAAGGGTTGGGGTTATGGATAGTGTTAACTTTAGAGTTAGGTTTAGAGTTAGGTTAAGGTTAAGAGTTAGGGTTAGTGTTAGGGTTAGGGTTAGGTTAAGGGTTTTGGTTAGGGTTAGGGTTAGAGTTAGGTTTAGGTTTGGATAAAGGTAAGGGATAGGGTTAGGGTTAGGGTAGCGTTAGGGTAAGCGTAAGGGTTAGGGTTAGGGTTAGGGTTAAGGTAAGGGTAAGGGTTATGATTATGGTTAGGGTTAGGTTTACGGTAAGGGTTAGGTTTAGGTTTAGGGTAAGGGTAAGGTTTAGGGTTAGGGTTAGGGTTAGGGTAAGGGTTAGGGTTAGAGTTAGGGTTAGGGTTAGTTTAGGGTTAAGGTAAGGGTAAGGGTTAGGGTTAGGGTTAGGGTTAGGGTTAGAGTTAGGGTAGGGGTTAGGGTTAGGGTTTGGGTTAGGTTTAGAGATAGGGTTAGGGTAAGGGTAAGGGTTAGGGTTAAGGTTAAATTTAGGGTTAGGGTTAGGGTTAGGGTTAGGTTTAGGGTAAGGGTTAGGTTTAAGTTTAGGGTAAGGAGAAGTTTTACGGTTAGCGTTAGGGTTAGGGTTAGGGTAAGGGTAAGGTTTAGGGTTAGGGTTAGGGTTAGGGTTAGATTTAGGGTTAGGGTTAGGGTTAGGTTTAGGGTCAGGGTTAGGGTAAGGGTAAGGTTTATTGTTAGGGTTAGTGTTAGGGTTAGGGTTAAGGTAAGGGTAAAGGTTAGGGTTTGGGTTAGGGTTAGGGTTAGGGTTAGGGTTAGGGTTAGGTTTTGGTTAATGGTTAGGTTTAGGTTTAGGGTTAGGGTTAGGGTAAGGGTAACCATAAGGGTAAGGTTTAGGGTTAGGGTTAGGTTTAGTGTTAGGGTTAGGGTTAGGGTAAGGATAAGGTTTAGGGGTAAGGTTAGGGGTAGGGTTAGGGTTAGGGTTAAGATTAGGTTAAGGGTGAGGATAAAGGTAAGGGTTAGGGTTAGGTTTAGGGTTAGGGTTAGGGTAATGGTAAGTGTTAGGGTTAGGATTAGGGTTAGGTTTAGGGTTTGGGTTAGGTTAAGGGTAAGGGTTTGGGATAAGGTTAGGGTTAGGGTTAGGTTAGGGTTAGGGTTATTGTTAGGGTTAGGGTAAGGGTTAGGGTTAGGTTTAGGGTTAGGGTTAAGGGATAGGGTTAGGGTTAGGGTTAGGTTTATGGTTAGTTTTAGGGTAAGGGTAAGGGTTAGTGTTAGGTTTAGGGTTAGGGTTAGTGATAGGTTTAGGGTTAGGGTTAGGGTAAGTGTTAGGGTTAGGTTTAGGGTTAGGGTTAGGTTTATGGTTATGGTTAGGGTTAGGGTAAGGGTAAAGTTTAGGGTTAGGGTTAGCGTTAGGGTTAGTGATAGGTTTAGGGTTACGGTTAGGGTAAGGTCAAGTGTTAGGTTAGGGTTAGGGTTAAGTTTAGGGTTAGGGTTATGGTTAGGGTTAGGTTTAGGGTTAGGGTTAGGGTAAGGGATGGGTTAGGTTTAAGGTTAGGTTAAGGTTAGGGTTAGGGTTAAGATTAGGTTTAGGGTTTTGTTAGGGTTAGGGTTAGGAATAGGTTTGGGTTTAGGGTTACGGTTAGGGTTAGAGTTAGGGTAAGGGTTAGGGTTAGGGTGAGAGTTAGTGTATGGGTTAGCGTAAGGTTATGTGTTAGGTTTAGTGTTAGGGTAAAGGTAAGGTTCAAGGTTAATGTGAGGCTTACGGTTAGGTTAAGGTTTAGGGTTAAGGGTTAGGGTTAGAGTTAGGGTAAGGGTTAGGGTTAGGGTTCGGCTTAGGGTAAGGGTTAGGATTATGGTTAGGGCTAGGGTAAATGTTAGGGTTAGGGTTAGGGTTGGGTTTAGGGTTAGGTTAAGGTTAAGGGTTATGGTTAGGGTTAAGGTAAGGGAAAGTGTTAGGGTTAGGGTTAGGGTTAGGGTAGGGTAATTGTTAGGGTAAGGGTAAGGGTTAGGATGAGGTTTAGGGTTAGAGTTAGGGTTAGGGTTAGAGTAAGGGTAAGGATTAGGGTTAGGGTTAGGTTTAGGGTAAGGGTAAGGTTTAGGGTTAGGGTTAGGGTTAAATTTAAGGTTAGGGTTAGGGTTAGGTTTAGGTTTAGGGTTAGAGTTAGGGTAAGGGTAAGGGTAAGGGTTAGGGTTAGTGTTAGGGTTAGAGAAAGAGTAAGGGTTAGGGTCAGGGTTAGAGTTAGGGTAAGGATTACAGTTAGGGTTAGGGTAAGGGTTAGGGTTAGGGTTAGGGTTAAGGTTAGCATTAAGGTTAAGGTTAGGGTTAGGGTTAGGGTTAAGGTTAGCATTAAGGTTAAGATTAGGGTTAGGGTTAGGGTTAGGGTTAACATTAAGGTTAGGGTTAGGGTTAGGTTTAGGGTTAGGGTTAGGTTTAGGGTTAGGGTTAGGTTTAGGGTAAGGGTAAGGTTTAGGGTTAGGGTTAGGGTTAAATTTAGGGTTAGGGTTAGGGTTAGGGTTAGGTTTAGGTTTAGGGTTAGGGTAAGGGTAAGGGTTAGGGTTAGGGTTAGGGAAAGGGTAAGGGTTAAGGTTAGCGTTAGAATTAGGGTAAGGTTTAGGGTTAGGGTTAGGGTAAGGGTTAGGGTTAGTGTTACGGTTAGAATTAAGGTCAGGGTTAGGGTAAGGGTAAGTGTTAGTGTTAGGGTTAGGGTTACGGTTAGATTTAGGGGTTAGGGTTAGGGTTAGGTTTAGGGTTAGGGTTAGGGTAAGTATAAGAGTTAGGGTTAGGGATAGGGTTAGGGTTCAGGTTAGGTTTAGCGTTAGGGTTAGGGTGAGGGTATGGGTTAGGGTTATGGTTAGTGTTAGGGTTAATTTTAGGGTTAGGGTTAGGGTTAGTGTTAGAGTTACGGTTAGGGTTAGGGTTAGGGTTAGGGTTAGGTTTAGGGTTAGGGTTAGCGTAAGGGTAAGGGTTATTGTTAGGGTTAGGGTTAGGGAAAGGGTAAGGATTAGTGTTAGGGTTAGGATTAGGGTAAGGATTAGGGTTAGGGTTAGGTTTAGGGTAAGGGGTAGGGTTAAGGTTAGGGTTAGCATTACGGTTAGGGTTAGGTTTAGGGTAAGGGTAAGGGTTAAGGTTAGGGTTAGGGTTAGGGTAGGGGTTAGGTTTAGTGTTATGTTTAGGCTTAGGGTTAGGGTAAGGATAAGAGGTAGGGTAAGGGTAAGGGTTAGGGTTAGGTTTAGGGTTATGGTAAGGGTAAGGGTTAGGATTAGGGTTAGGGTTAGGTTTAGGGTTAGGGATAGGGTAAGGATAAGGGTTAGAGTTCGGGTTAGGGTTAGGTTTAGGTTTAGGGTTAGGGTTAGGATTAGGGTAAGGGTAAGGGTTTGGGTTAGGATTAGGGTTAGGTTTAGGGTTAGGGTTAGGGTTAGGGTTAGGGTAAGGGTAAGGGCTAGGGTTAGGATTAGGGTTAGGGTTAGGGTAATGGTTAGGGTTAGGGTTAGGGTTAGCGTTAGGTTTAGGGTTAGGGTTAGAGTAAGGGTAAGGGTAAGGGTTAGATTTGGGGTTAGGGTTAGGTTTAGGGTTCTGTTTTAAGTTTATGGTTAGTGTTAGGGTAAGGGTAAGGGTTAGGGTTAGGGTTAGATTTAGTGTTAGGTTAGCGTTAGGGTAAGGGTAAGGATTAGGTTTAGGATAAGGGTAAGGTTTAGGGTTAGGGTTAAGGTTAGGGTTAGGGTAAGGGGAACGGATAGGGTCAGGGTTAGGTTTAGGGTTAGGGTAAGTGTAAGGGTTAGGGTTAGGGTTAGAGTTAGGTTTAGGGTTATGGTAAGTATAAGGGTTAGGGGTAGGGTTAGGGTTAGGGTTAATGTAAGGGTTAGGGTTAGTGTTAGGGTTAGGTTAAGGGTTAGGGTTATGGTTAGGATAAGGGTTAGGGTTAGGGTTAGGGTAAGGGTAATTGTTATAATTAGGGTTAGGGTTAGGTTTAGGTTTAGGGTTAGGGTTAGGGTTAGGGTTCGGGTAAGCGTAAGGGTTAATATTAGGGTTAGGGTTAGGTTAAGGAGTAGGGTTAGGGTTATGTTTAGGGTAATTGGTAGGATTAGGGTTTGGGTTAGCATTAGAGTTAGGGTTAGGGTTAGGGAAATTGTAAGGTTTAGGGTTAGGGTTAGGATTAGGTTTAGGGTAGGGGTTAGGGTTAGGGTTATGTTTAGGCTTAGGATTAGGGTAAGGGTAAGAGTTAGGGTAAGGGTAAGGGTTAGGTTTAGGTTTAGGGTTATGGTAAGGGTAATGGTTAGGATTAGGGTTAGGATTAGTTTTAGTGTTAGGGTTAGGGTGAGGAAAAGAGGTAGAGTTCGGGTTAAGTTTAGGTTTACGGTTAGGGTAAGGGTAAGGATTAGGGTTAGGGTTAGGGTTAGGTGTTACTGTTAATGTTAGGGTTACGTTTAGGGTTAGGGTTAGGCTTAGGTAAGGGTAAGTGTAAGGGTTAGGGTTAGGGTTAGGGATAGGTTTAGGATTAGGGTTAGGGTAAGGATAAGACTTAGGGTTAGGGTTATGGTTAGGGTTAGGGTTAGGGTTTAAGGTAAGGTTTAGAGTTAGGTTTAGGGTAATGTTAAGTGTTAGGGTTAGGGTTAGGGTTAGGGCAAGGGTTAGAATTAGATTTCCGTGGAGGGATAGGATTATGGTAAGGGTTAGGGTTAGGGTTAGGGTAAGGGTTAGGTTTAGGGTTAGGTTTAGGGTTAGGGTTAGGGTAAGGGTTAGGGTTAGGATTCAGGTTAGGGTTACTTTTAGGTTTAGGGTTAGAGTTAGGGCAAGGGTAAGGGTTAGGGTTAGGATTGGGCTTAGGATTGGGGTAAGGGTTAGGGTTAGGGTTAGGGTTAGGGTTATGGTTAAGGGTTAGGGTTAGGGTTTGTGTAGGGGTTAGGGTAAGGGTAAGTGTTAGGGTTAGGGTTACGGTTACGATAAGGGTAAGTGTTAGAGTTAGGGTTAGGGTTAGGGTTAGGCGTTAGGGTTAGGGTTAGGGTTAGGGGTTAGGGTTAGGTTTAGGGTTAGGGTGTGGGTTATGGTTAGATGTTAGGGTTAGAGTTAGGGTTAGCGTAAGGGTTAGGGTTAGGGTTAGAGTAGGGGTTATGGTAAGGTTAAGTGTTAGGGTTAGGGTTAGTGTTAGAATAAGGGTAAGGTTAGGGTTAGGGTTAGGGTTAGGGTTAGATTAAGGGTTAGAGTTAGGGTTAGGTTTAGGGTAAGGGTTAGGGTTAGGGTTAGGGTTAGGGTAGGGGTTAGGGTAAGGGTAAGTGTTAGGGTTAGGGTTAGGGTAAGTGTTATGGTAAGGGTTAGGTTTAGGGTTAGGTTTAGGGTTGGGGTTAAGGTTAGGGTTAGGGTTAGGAAAAGGGTAAGGGTTAGGTTTAGGGTTAAGGTTAGGGTAAGTGTTAGGGTTGGGGTTAGGGTTAGGGTTTGGGTAAGGGTAAATGTTAGGGTTAGGGTTAGGGTTAGGGTTAGGGGTTAGGGTTAGGATTAGGTTTAGGTTTAGGTTTAGGGAAGCGTAAGGGGTAGGGTTAGGATTAGGTTTAGTTTTAGTGTTAGGGTTAGGGTAAGGTTAAGGGTTAGGGTTAGGGTTAAGTTTGAGGTTACGGTTAGGGTTAGGTTTAGGGTAACGCTTAGGGTTATAGTTAGGGTTATCGTTACGGTTAGAGTTAGGGTTAGGGTTATGGTAAGTGTAAGGGTTAGGGTTAGGGGTAGGGTTAGGGTTAAGGTAAGGGTTAGGGTTAGTGTTAGGGTTAGGTTAAGGGTTAGGGTTACGGTTAGGATAAGGGTTAGGGTTAGGGTTAGGGTAAGGGTAATTGTTAGGGTTAGGGTTAGGGTTAGGTTTAGCATTAGGGTTAGGGTTAGGGTTAGGGTAAGCGTAAAGGTTAATGTTAGGGTTAGGGTTAGGGAAATGGTAAGGGTTAGTGTTAGGGTTAGGGTTGGGTTAAGGAGTAGGGTTACGATTAGGTTTAGGGTAAGGGGTAGGATTAGGGATTGGGTTAGCATTAGGGTTAGGGTTATTGTTAGGGTAAGGGTAAGGTTTAGCGTTAGGGTTAGGGTTATGTTTAGGGAAGGGGTTAGGGTTAGTGTTATGTTTAGTCTTAGGGTTAGGGTAAGGGTAAGAGTTAGGGTAAGGGTAAGGGTTAGGGTTAGGTTTAGGGTTATGGTAAGGGTAAGGGTTAGGATTAGGGTTAGGGTTAGGTTTAGGGTTAGGTTTAGGGTAAGGATAAGAGTTAGAGTTCGGGTTAGGTTTAGGTTTAGGGTTAGGGTAAGGGTAAGGATTAGGGTTAGGGATAGGGTTAGGGTTAGGGTTAGGTTAGGGGTTAGTGAGGGTTAGCATTAGGTTTATGGTTAGGATTAGGCTAAGGGTAAGGGTTAGTGTTAGGGTTAGGGTTAGTGTTAGTGATAGTTTTAGGGTTAGGGTTAGTGTAAGGGTAAGTGTTATGGTTAGGCTTAGGGTTAAAGTTAGGGTTAGGGTTAGGGTTAGGGTTAGTTTTAGGTTTAGGGTTAGGGTAAGGGTAAGGGTTAGGGTTAGGGTTAGGGTTAGGGTTAGTGATAGGTTTAGGATTAGGGTTAGGGTAAGTTCAAGGATTAGGTTAGGGTTAGGGTTAAGGTTAGGGTTAGGGTTAGGGTTAGGGTTAGGTTAAGGGTTAGCGTTAGGGTTAGGGTTAGGGTAGGGGTTAGGGTTAGGGTAAGTGTTAGGTTTAGCGTTATGGTTAGGGTAAGGGTAAGGGTTAGTTTTAGGGTTAGGGTTAGTTTTAGTGATAGTTTTAGGGTTAGGGTTAGGGTAAGGGTAAGTGTTATGGTTAGGGTTAGGGTTAATGTTAGGTTTATTTTTAGGGTTAGGGTAAGGGCAATGGTTAGGGTTAGGGTTAGGGTTAGTGATAGGTTTAGAGTTAGGTTTAGGGTAAGGTCAAGTGTTAGGTTAGGATTAGGGTTAAAGTTATGGTTAGGGTTAGGGTTAGTTTTAGGTTTAGGGTTAGGGTAAGGGTAAGGGTTAGCGTTAGGGTTTGGGTTATGTTTAAGGTTAGGGTTTGGATTAGGGTTAGGTTTAGGGTAAGGGTTAGGGTTAGGATTAGGGATAGGTTTGGGTTTAGGGTTACGGTTAGGGTTAGGGTTAGGGTTAGGGTAAGGGTTAGGGTTAGGGTTAGGTTTAGGGTAGGGGTTAGTTTAAGGGTAAGTGTTAGGGTTAGGGTTAGGGTTAGGGTTAGGGTTCGGGTAAGGGTTAGGGTTAGGGTTAGGTTTAGTTTTAGGGTTAGGATTAGGGTTGAGGTTAGGGTAAGGGTTAGTGGTTGGGGTTAGGGTTAGCGTGAGGTTGAGGTTAGGTTTAGGGTTAAGGTTAGGGTAAGGGTAAGAGTTGGGGTTAGGGTTAGGTTTAGGGTAAGGGTATGTGTTAGGGTTAGGTTTAGGGTTAGGGTTAGGGTTAGCGTTAGGGGAAGGGTAGGGGTTAGGTTTAGAGTTAGGGTTAAGGTTTGGTTTAGGGTTATGGTTAGGGTAAGGTTTAGGATAAGAGTTAGGGTTAAGTTTAGGATAAGGGGAAGTTTTAGGGTTAGCGTTAGGGTTAGGGTAAGGGTAAAGTTTACGGTTAGGGTTAGGGTTAGGGTTAGATTTAGGGTTAGGGTTAGGTTTAGGGTTAGGGTTAGGGTAAGGGTAAGGGTTATTGTTAGTGTTAGGGTTAGGGTTAAGGTAAGGGTAAAGGTTAGGGTTAGGGGTAGGGTTAGTGTAAGGGTTAGGGTTAGGTTTAGGGTAAGGGTCAGGTTTAGGGTTAGGGTTTGGGTAAGGGTAAGGTTAGGGTTAGGGTTACGGTTAGGGTTAAATTTAGGGTTATGTTTAGGGTTAGGGTTAGGTTTAGTGTTAGGGTTAGGTTAAGGGTAAGGGTTAGGATTAGGGTTAGGGTTAGGGAAAGGGTAAGGATTAGGGTTAGAATTAGGGTAAGGATTAGGGTTAGGGTAATGGTAAGGGTTAGGGTTAGGGTTAGGGTTAGCATTAAGGTTAGGGTTAGGGTGAGGGTAAGTTTTAGGGTTAGGGTTAGGATAACGGTTATATTTAGGGGTTAAGTTTAGGGTTAGGTTTAGGGTTAGGGTTATGGTAAGGATAAGAGTGAGGGTAAGCATTAGGTTTATGGTTAGGGTTAGGCTAAGGGTAAGGGTTAGTGTTAGGGTTAGGGTTAGTGTTAGTGATAGTTTTAGGGTTAGGGTTAGGGTAAAGGTAAGTGTTATGGTTAGGCTTAGGGTTAAAGTTAGGGTTAGGGTTAGGGTTAGGGTTAGTTTTAGGTTTAGGGTTAGGGTTAGGGTTAGGGTTAGGGTTAGGGTTAGGTTTAGGGTTAGGGTTAGGGTAAGTATAAGAGTTAGGGTTAGGGATAGGGTTAGGGTTCAGGTTAGGTTTAGCGTTAGGGTTAGGGTGAGGGTATGGGTTAGGGTTAAGGTTAGTGTTAGGGTTAATTTTAGGGTTAGGGTTAGGGTTAGTGTTAGAGTTACGGTTAGGGTTAGGGTAAGGGTTAGGGTTAGGTTTAGGGTTACGGTTAGGGTAAGGGTAAGTGTTAGGGTTAGGGTTAGGGTTAGGTTAAGTTTTAGGGTAAGGGTTAGGGTCAGGGTTAGGTTTAGGGTTGGCTTAAGTTTAGGGTTAGGGTTAGGGATAGTGTTAAGGTTAGAGTTAGGTTTAGCGTTAGGTTAAGGTTAAGGGTTTTGGTTTGGGTTAGGGTTAGAGTTAGGTTTAGGTTTGGATAAAGGTAAGGGTTAGGTTTAGGGTAAGGGTTATGGTTAGGTTAACGGTTAGGGTTAGGGGTTAGGGTTAGGGTTAGGTTTAGTGTAAGGGTTAGGGTTAGGGTAAGGGTTAGGGTTAGGGTTAGGTTTAGGGTAAGTGTTAGGGTTAGGGTTAGGGTTATGGTTATGTTTAGGGTTAGGGTTAGGGTTAGGGTTATGTTTAGGGTTAGGGTTAGGGTTAGGTATGTGTTAGGGTTAGGGTTAGGGTTAGGGTTATCGTTAGGGTACGCGTAAGGGTTAGGGTTAAGTTTAGGGTTAACATAAGGGTAAAGGTTAGGGTTAGGTTTAGGGTTAGGTTTAAGGTAAGGGTTAGGGATAGGTTTAGGGTAAGGGTAAGGTTTAAGGTTAGGGTTAGGGTTAGGTTAAGGGTTAGAGTTAGAGTTAGTGTTAGGGTTAGTTTAGGGGTAAGGTAAGGGTAAGGGTTAGGGTTAGGGTTAGGGTAAGGGTAAGGGTTAGGGTTAGGGTTAGAGTTAGGGTAGGGTTTAGGGTAAGCATAAGTGTTAGTTTTAGGGTTAGGTTTAGGATAAAGGTAAGGATTAGGGTTAGGTTTAGGATTAGGGTTAGAGGTTAGGGTTAGGGTTAGGGTGAGGGTTAGGTTTAGGGTTAGGGTTAGGGTAAGGGTAAGGGTTATGGTTAGGGTTAGGACAAGGGTTAGTGTTCGGTATAAGGTTAGGGTTAGGGTAAGGGAAAGTGTAGGGTTAGGGTTAGGGTTAAGGTTAGGGTTAGGGTTAGGTTAGGGTTAATGTCAGGGTTAGGCTTAGGGTTACGGTAAGGGTTAGGGTTAGGGTTAGGGTAAGGATTAGGGTTAGGGTTAGTGTTAGTGTTAGGTTTAGGTTTAGGGTTAGGGTTAGGGTTAAGGTAAGGTTTGGGGTTAGGGTTAGGTTTAGGGTAAGGGTTAGGGTTAGGGTTAGGGTAAGTGTAAGGGTTAGGGTTAGTGTTAGGGTTAGGTTTAGGTTTAGGGTTAGGGTTATGGGAAGGGTAAGGGTTAGGGTTAAGGTTAGGGTTAGGGTTAGGTTTAAGGTTAGGGCTAGGGTTAGTGTAAGGGTAAGTGTTAGGGATAGGATTAGGGTTAGGGTTAGTGTAAGGGTTATGGTTGGGTTAGGGTTAGGGTTAGGGTTAGGATTAGTGTTAGGGTTAAGGTTAGGGTTTGGGTTATGGTAAGGGTAAGGGTTAGGGTTAGGGTTAGGGTTAGGATTAGTGTTAGGGTTAAGGTTAGGGTTAGGGTAAGGGTTAGGTTTAGGATTAGGGTTAGGTTTAAGTTTAGGTTTAGGGTTATGGTAAGGGTTAGTGTTTGGGTAAGGGTATGTGTTAGGGTTAGGGTTTGGGTTAGGGTAAGGGTTAGGGATAGCATTAGGGTAAGCGTAAGGGTTAGGGTTAGGGTTATGGTAAGGGTAAGGGTTAGGGTTAGGGTTAGGGTTAGGTTTAGGTTTAGGGTAAGGGTAAGTTTTGGATTTAGGGTTTGGGTTAGGGTTAGGGTTAGTGTAAGGGCAAGCGGTAGGGTTAGGGTTAGGGATAGGGTTAGGTTTAGGGTTAGGGTAAGGGTAAGGGTAGGGTTAGGGTCACGGTTAGGTTATGGTTTAGGGTTAGGCTTAGGGTTAGGATAATATTTAGATAAGGGTAAGTGTTAGGGTTAGGGTTAGGGTTAGGATATGGGTAAGGGTTAGGGTTAGGGTTAGTGTTAGGTTTAGGTTAAGTGTTAGGGTTAGGGTAAGGGTAAGGTTTAGGGTTAAGGTTAGGGTTAGGGTTAGGTTTAGGGTTAGGATTAGGATTAGGGTAAGTGTAAGGATTAGGGTTAGGATTAGGGTTAAGTTTAGGGTAAGTGTTAGGTTTAGGGTTAGGGTTAAGGATAGGGTTAGGTTTAGGGTTATGGTTAGGTTAAGGGTAAGGGTTAAGGTTAGGGTTAGGGTTACGTTTAGGGTAAGGGTTAGGGTTAGGTTTAGGTTAAGGGTAAAGTTTAGGGTTAGGGATAGGGTTGGGGTTAGGGTTAGGCTTAAAGTAAGGGTATGTGTTAGGGTTAGGTTTAGGGTTAGGGTTACGGTTAGGGTTACCGTTAGGGGAAGGGGAATGGTTAGGGTTAGGGTTAGGGTTAAGGTAAGGGTCAGGGTTAGGGTTAGGGTTAGGTTTAGGGTAAGGGTTAGGATTAGGTTTAGGGTTAGGGGAAGTTTTAGGGTTAGGGTTAGCGTTAGGGTTAGGGTAAGGGCAAGGTTTAGTGTTAGGGTTACGGAAAGGTTTAGGATTAGGGTTAGGTTTAGGGTTATGATTAGGGTAAGGGTAAGGGTTATGGTTAGGGTTAGGGTTAGGGTTAGGGTAAGGGTAAGGGTTAGGGTTAGGGTTAGGGTTAGGGTTAAGGTTAGGTTTAGGGTTAGGGTAAGTGTAAGGGTTAGGGTTAGGGTTAGGGTTAGGCTAAGGGTAAGGGTTAGGATTATGGTTATGGTTACGGTAAGGTTAAGGGTTAGGGTTAGGTTTAGGGTTAGGGGAAGTTTTACTGTTAGGGTTAGGGTTAGAGTAAGGGTAAGGTTTAGGGTTAGGGTTAGGGTTAGGGATAGGTTTAGGGTTAGGGTTAGGTTTATGGTTAGGGTTAGGGTAAGGGTAAGGTTATGGTTATGGTTAGGGTTAGGGTTAGGGTAAGCGTAAGGTATAGGGTTAGGGTTAGGGTTAGGGTTAGGGTAAGGGTAAGGGTTAGGGTTAGGTTTAGGGTTAGGGTTAAGGTAAGGGTAAGGGTTAAGTTTAGGGTAGGGTTAGGGTTAGGTTCAGGTTTAGGGTAAGGGTAGGGGTTAGGGTAAGGGTAAGTGTTAGGTTTAGGGTTATGGTAATGGTAAGGATTAGGGTTAGTGTGAGGGTTAGGGTTTGGTTAAGGTTTAGGGTTAGGGGTTAGGGTTGGGGTTAGGGTTAGAGTTAGGTTAAGAGTTAGGGTTAGGGTTACGGTTAGGGTAATGGTTAGGGTTAGGGTTAGGGTAAGCGCTAGGGTTAGGGTTAGGGTTAGGGTAAGGGTTAGGTTTAGTTTTAGGGTTAGGATTAGGGTTGAGGTTCGGGTAAGGGTTAGAGGTTAGGGTTATGGTTAGGGTGAGGGTGAGTGTTAGGTATAGGGTTAGGGTTAGGGTAAGGGTAAGGGTTGGGGTTAGGGTTAGGTTTAGGGTAAGGGTACGTTTTAGGGTTATGTTTAGGGTTAGGGTTAGGGTTAGCATTAGGGGAAGTGTAAGGGTTAGGGTTACGGTTAAGGTTAAGGTTAGGTTTAGGGTTAGGGTACGGTTAGGTTTAGGGTAAGAGTTAGGGTTAAGTTTAGGGTAAGGGGAAGGTTTAGGGTTAGCATTAGGGTAAGGGTAAGGTTTAGGGTTAGGGTTAGGTTTAGGGTTAGATTTAGGGTTAGGGTGAGGTTTAGGTTTAGGGTTAGGTTAAGGGTAAGGGTCATTTTTAGGGTTACGGTTAGGGTTAAGGTAAGGGTAAAGGTTAGGTTTAGGGGTAGGGTTAGTGTAAGAGTTATGGTTAGGTTTAGTGTACGGGTCAGGTTTAGGGTTAGGGTTTGGGTAAGGGTAAGGTTAGGGTTAGGGTTACGGTTAGGGTTAAATTTAGGGTTATGTTTAGGGTTAGGTTTAGTGTTAGGGTTAGGTTAAGGGTAAGGGTTAGGGTTAGGGTTAGGGTTAGGGTTAGGGAAAGGGTAATGATTAGTGTTAGAGTTAGGGTAAGGATTAGGGTTAGGGTAATGGTAAGGGTTAGGGTTAGGGTTAGCATTACGGTTAAGGTTAGGGTAAGGGTAAGTTTTAGGGTTAGGGTTAGGGTTAGGGTTAGGGTTAGGGTAAGGGTTAGGGTTAGGGTAGGGGTTAGGGTAAGGATAAGTGTTAGGTTTAGGGTTAGGGTAAGGGTAAGGGTTAGGGTTAGTGTGAGGGTTAGGGTTAGGTTAAGGTTTAGGGTTATGGGTTAGGGTTGGGGTTAGGGTTAATGTTAGGGTATGGGTTAGGGTTAGGGTTACGGTTAGTGTAAGGGTTAGGGTTAGGGTTAGGGCTAGCGTAAGTGTTAGGGTTAGGGTTAGGGTTAGGGTTAGGGTAAGGGTTAGGGTTAGGTTTAGGGTTACGGTTAGGGTAAGGGTAAGTGTTACTGTTAGGGTTAGGGTTAGGGTTAGGTTAAGTGTTAGGGTAAGGGTTAGGGTCAGGGTTAGCTTTAGGGTTGGCTTAAGTTTAGGGTTAGGGTTAGGGTAAGTATAAGGGTTAGGGTTAGGGTTAGGGTAAGCGTTAGGGTTAGGGACAGGGTTAGTGTTAGGGTTAGGGTTAGGGTAAGGGTAAGGGTTAGGGTTAGGGTTAGGTTAGGGTTAGGTTTAGGTTTGAGATTAGGGTTAGAGTTAGAGGAAGGGTTAGGGTTAGGGTCAGGGTAAGGGTTAGGGTTAGGGTTAGCGTTAGAGTTAGGGTAAGGTTTAGAGTAAGGGTTAGGGTCAGGGTTAGGTTTAGGGTTGGCTTAAGTTTAGGGTTAGGGTTAGGGTAAGGTTAAGGGTTAGGGTTAGGGTTAGGGTAAGCGTTAGGGTTAGGGTCAGGGTTAGGGTTAGGGTCAGGGTAAGGGTTAGGGTTAGGGTTAGCGTTAGAGTTAGGGTAAGGTTTAGAGTAAGGGTTAGGGTCAGGGTTAGGTTTAGGGTTGGCTTAAGTTTAGGGTTAGGGTTAGGGTAAGGTTAAGGGTTAGGGTTAGGGTTAGGGTAAGCGTTAGGGTTAGGGTCAGGGTTAGTGTTAGGGTTAGGGTTAGGGTAAGGGTAAGGGTTAGGGTTAGGGTTAGGTTAGGGTTAGGTTTAGGTTTGAGATTAGGGTTAGAGTTAGAGGAAGGGTTAGGGTTAGGGTCAGGATAAGGGTTAGGGTTAGGGTTAGCGTTAGAGTTAGGGTAAGGTTTAGAGTAAGGGTAAGGGTTAGGGTTAGGGTAAGGGTTAGGGTTAGGGTTAGGGTTAGGTTTAGGTTTGGGGTTAAGGTTAGGGTTAGGGTTAGGGTAAGGGTAAGTGTTAGGTTTAGGGTTAGGGTTAGGGTAAGGGTAAGGATAACGGTTAGGGTTAGGGTTAATCTTTGGTTTAAGGTTGAGATTAGGGTTAATGTTAGGGTTAGGGTAAGGGGTAGGGTTATGGTTAGGGTAAGGTTTAGGGTAAGGGTGAGGGTTAGGGTTAGGGTAATGGTAAGGGTTAGGGTTAGGTTTAGGATTAAGATTGAGGTTAGTTTTAGGGTTAGAGTAAGGGTTAGGTTTAGGGTTAGGGTAAGGGTTAGTGTTAGTGTTAGGGTTAGGGGTAGATTTAGGGTTCGGGTTGGGGTAAGGGTAAGGGTTAGAGTTAGGGTAGGGGTTAGGGTTAGTGTTAGGGTTAGGTTAAGGGATAGGGTTAGGGTTATGGTTAGGAGAAGGGTTAGGTTTAGGGTAAGGGTAAGTGTTACTGTTAGTGTTAGGGTTAGGTTTAGGTGTTAGGGTTAGGGTTAGGGTTAGGTTTAGGGTTATGTTTAGGTTAAGGGTTAGGGTTAGGGTTAGGGTTAAGGTTAGGGTTAGGGTTAGGGTTAGATTTAGGGTTAGGTTTAGGGTTAGGGTTAGCGTTAGGGTTAGATTTAGTGTTAGGGTTAGGGTTAGGGTTAGCATTAGGTTTAGGGTTAGGGTTGGGGTAAGGGCAACGGTTAGGTTTAGGGTTAAGGTTGGGGTTAGGGTTAGGGTTATATTTAGAGTTAGGGTTAGGGTAAGGGTAAGTGTAAGGTTTAGTGTTATGGTTAGGGTTAGGGTTAAGGATAGGGTTAGGCTTATGGTTACGTTTAGGGTAAGCGTTAGGGTTAGCTTAGCGTAAGGGTTGGGGTTAGGGAGAGGGTTAAGGTTAGAGTGAGGTTTAGGGTTAGGTTAAGGTTAAGCTTAAGGGTTAGGGTTAGTGTTAGGTTTATGGTTAGGTTAAGGGTTTTGGTTACGGTTAGGGTTAGAGTTAGGTTTAGGGTTGGATAAAGTTAAAGGTTAGGTTTAGGGTAAGGGTTAGGGTTAGGTTAAATGTTAGGGTTATGGGTTAGGGTTAGGTTTAGTATAAGGGTTAGGGTTAGAGTAAGGGTTAGGGTTAGGGTTAGGGTTAGGGTAAGTGTTAGGTTTAGAGTTAGGGTTAGGGTTATGTTTAGGGTTAGGGTTAGGGTTAGGGTTATGTTTAGGGTTAGGGTTAGGGTAAGGGTATGTGTTAGTGTTAGGGTTAGGGTTAGCATTAGGGTAAGCGTAAGGGTTAGGGTTGGGGTTAGGATTAAGGTAAGGGTAAGGGTTAGGGTTAGGTTTAGTGTTAGGTTTAAGGTAAGGGTTAGGGATAGGTTTAGGGTAAGGGTAAGGTTTAAGGTTAGGGTTAGGGTTAGGTTAAGGGATAGGGTTAGAGTTAGTGTTAGGGTTAGTTTAGGGGCAAGGTAAGGGTAAGGGTTAGGGTTAAGGTTAGGGTTAGGGTAAGGGTTAGGGTTAGGGTTAGAGTCAGGGTAGGGGTTAGGGTAAGCATAAGTGTTAGTGTTAGGGTTAGGTTTAGGATAAAGGTAAGGATTAGGGTTAGGTTTAGGATTAGGGTTAGAGGTTAGGGTTAGGGTTAGGGTGAGGGTTAGGTTTAGGGTTAGGGTTAGGGTAAGGGTAAGGGTTATGGTTAGGGTTAGGACAAGGGTTAGTGTTCGGTTTAAGGTTAGGATTAGGGTAAGGAAAAGAGTAGGGTTAGGGTTAGGGTTAAGGTTAGGGTTAGGGTTAGGGGTAGGGTTAATGTTAGGGTTAGGGTTAGGGTTAGGGTAAGGGTTAGGTTTAGGGTTAGGATAAGGATTAAGGTTAGGGTTAGGGTTAGAGTTAGGTTTAGGTTTAGGGTTAGGGTTAGGGTTAGGGTTAAGGTAAGGGTTGGGGTTAGGGTTAGGTTTAGGGTAAGGGTTAGGGTTAGGGTTAGGGTTAGTGTAAGTGTAAGGGTTAGGGTTAGTGTTAGGGTTAGGTTTAGGTTTAGGGTTAGGGTTAGGGTTAGGGTAAGGGTAAGGTTTAGGGTTAAGGTTACGGTTAGGATTAGGTTTAGGTTTAGGGTTAGGGTTAGTTTAAGGGTAAGTGTTAGGGATAGGATTAGGGTTAGGGTTAGTGTAAAGGTTATGGTTGGGTTAGGGTTAGGGTTAAGGTTAGGGTTAGGGTTAGGGTTAGGGTTAGGGTTAGGGTTGGGGTTAAGGTTAGGGTTAGGGTAAGGGTTAGGGTTAGGGTTAGTGTTAGGATTAGTGTTGGGGTTAAGGATAGGGTTAGGGTAAGGGTTAGGGTTAGGGTTAGGGTTAGGATTAGTGTTGGGGTTAAGGTTAGGGTTAGGGTAAGGGTTATGGTTAGGATTAGGGTTAGGGTAAGCATAAGGGTAGGGTTAGGATTAGGGTTAGGGTTAGGTTTAGGGTAAGGGTAAGTTTTAGATTTAAGGTTTGGGTTAGGGTTAGGGTAAAGGTAAGGGGTAGGGTTAGGGTTAGGGTTAGGCTTAGGTTTAGGGTTAGGGTAAGTGTAAGGGTAGGGTTAGGGTCAGGGTTAGGTTATGGTTTAGGGTTAGACTTAGGGTTAGGATAGGAGTTAGGTAAGGGTAAGTGTTAGGGTTAGGGTTAGGGTTAGGATATGGGTAAGGGATAGGGTTAGGGTTAGTGTTAGGGTTAGGTTAAGTGTTAGGGTTAGGGTTAGGTTAAGGGTAAGGTTTAGGGTTAAGGTTAGGGTTAGGGTTAGGTTTAGTGTTAGGGTTAGGATTAGGGTAAGTGTAAGGGTTAGGGTTAGGATTAGGGTTAAGGTTAGGGTACGCGTTAGGTTTAGGGTTAGGGTTAAGGATAGGGTTAGGTTTAGGGTTAGGATTAGGGTAAGGGTAAGGGTTAAGATTAGGGTTACCTTAGGGTTAGGGATAGGTTTAGGGAAGAGTTAGGGTTAAGTTTAGGTTAAGGGTAAGGTTTAGGGTTAGAGATAGGGTTGGGGTTAGGGTTAGGCTTAAAGTAAGGGTATGTGTTAGGGTTAGGTTTAGGGTTAGGGTTACGGTTAGGGTTACCGTTAGGGGAAGGGGAATGGTTAGGATTAGGGTTAGGGTTAAGGTAAGGGTCAGGGTTAGGGTTAGGGTTAGGTTTAGGGTAAGGATTAGGATTAGGTTTAGGGTTAGGGGAAGTTTTGGGGTTAGGGTTAGCGTTAGGGTTAGGGTAAGGATTAGGATTAGGTTTAGGGTTAGGGGAAGTTTTTGGGTTAGGGTTAGCGTTAGGGTTAGGGTAAGGGTAAGGTTTAGGGTTAGGGTTAGGGTTAAGGTTAGGGTTAGTGTTAGGGTTAGGGTTAATGTTATTGTTAGGGTTAGGGTTAGGCTTAAGGTAAGGGTTGGGGTTGGGTTAGGTTTAGGGTAAGGGTTAGGCTTAGAGTTAGGGTAAGTGTAAGGGTTAGGGTTAGTGTTAGGGTTAGGTTTAGGGTTAGGGTTAGGTTTAGGGTTAGGGTTAGGTAAGGGTAAGGGTTAGGGTTAAGGTTAGGGTTAGGGTTAGGTTTAGGCTTAGGGTTAGGGTTAGTGTAAGGGTAAGGGTTAGGGATAGGATTAGGGTTAGGGTTAGGGTAAGAGTTATGGTTGGGTTAGTGTTAGGGTTAAGGTGAGGGTTAGGGTTAGGATAAGGGTAAGGGTTAGGGTTAGGGTTAGGGTTAGGATTAGTGTTGGGGTTAAAGTTAGGGTTAGGGTAAGGGTTAGGGTTAGGATTAGAATTAGTTTTAAGTTTAAGTTTAGGGTTAGGGTAAGGGTTAGTGGTAGGTTAAGGGTATGGGTTAGGTTTAGGGTTAGGTTTAGGGTAAGTGTTAGGGTTAGCGTTAGGGTAAGCGTAAGGGTTAGGGTTATGGTTATGGTAAGGGTTAGGGTTAGGTTTAGGGTTAGGCTAAGGGTAAGGGTAGGGTTAGGGTCAGTGTTAGGTTATGGTTTAGGGTTAGGCTTAGGGTTAGGATAGGAGTTATTTAATGGTAAGTGTTAGGGTTAGGGTTAGGGTTAGGATATGTGTAAGGGTTAGGGTTAGGGTTAGTGTTAGGGTTAGGTTAAGTGTTAGGGTTAGTGTTAGGGTAAGGGTAAGGGTTAAGATTAGGGTTAGGGTTAGGGTTATGGTTAGGTTTAGGATTAGGGTTAGGTTTAGGGTTATGATTAGGGTAAGGGTAAGGGTTATGTTTAGGGTTAGGGTTAGGGTTAGGGTAAGTTTAAGGGTTAGGGTTAGGATTAGGGTTAAGTTTTGGTAAGGGTTAGGTTTAGGGTTAGGGTTAAGGATAGGGTTAGGTTTAGGGTTAGGGTTAGGGTAAGAGTAAGGGTTAAGATTAGGGTTAGGGTAGGGTTAGGGTTAGGTTTAGGGTAAGGGTTAGAGTTAGGTTTAGGTTAAGGGTAAAGTTTAGGGTTAAGGATAGGGTTGGGGTTAGGGTTAGGCTTAAAGTAAGGGTATGTGTTAGGGATAGGTTTAGGGTTAGGTTTACGGTTAGGGTTACCGTTAGGGGAAGAGGAATGGTTAGGGTTACGGTGAGAGTTAAGGTAAGGGTCAGGGTTAGGGTTAGGGTTAGGTTTAGGGTAAGGTTTAGGATTAGGTTTAAGGTTAGGGGAAGTTTTAGGGTTAGGGTTAGCGTTAGGGTTAGGGTAAGGGTAAGGTTTAGGGTTAGGGTTAGGGTTATGGTTAGGTTTAGGATTAGAGTTAGGTTTAGGGTTATGATTAGGGTAAGGGTAAGGGTTATGTTTAGGGTTAGGGTTAGGGTTAGGGTAAGGGTAAGGGTTAGGGTAAGGGTTAGGGTTAGGTTTAGGGTTAAGGTTAGGGTTAGCGTTAGCGTAAGTGTAAGGGTTAGGGTTAGGGTTAGGGTTAGGCTAAGGGTAAGGGTTAGGGTTATGGTTATGGTTAGGGTTAGGATTAGGGTAAGGATAAGAGTTAGGGTTAGGGATAGGGGTAGGGTTTGGATAAGGTTTAGTGTTAGGATTAGGCTAAGGGTAAGGGTTAGGGTTAGGGTTAGGCTAACGGTAAGGGTTAGGGTCAGGGTTAGGGTAAGGTTAAGGGTTAGGATTAGGGTTAAGATTGAGATTCGGGTTAGGGTTAGAGTAAGGGTTAGGTTTAGGGTTAGGGTAAGGGTTAGTGTTAGGGTTAGGGTTAGAGTTAGGGTTCGGGTTAGAGTAGGGATAAGGGTGATAGTTAGGGTTAGGGGTTAGGGTTAGTGTTAGTGTTAGGTTAAGGGATAGGATTAGGGTTAGGGTTAGGATAAGGGTTAGGGTTAGGGTTAGGTTTAGGGTTATGGTTAGGGTAAGGTTAAGGGTTCGGGTTAGGGTTAGGATAAGGGTTAGGGTTAGTTTTAGGGTTAGGGTTTGGTTAAGGGTAAGGGTTAGGTTTAGGGTTAGGGTTAGGTTTAGGGTTAGGGTTAGGGTTAGGGTTAAGTTAAGGGTTAGGTTTAGGGTTAGGCTTAGGTTTAGTGTTT
>JANJXV010000740.1:292500-320000 GCA_024803745.1 Megascapheus bottae | reverse complement strand
AGGTTTAGGGTTAAGGGTTACGGTTGTTGTTAGGGTTAGAGTTAGGGTAAGGGTTAGGGTTAGGGTTACGGTTAGGGTAAGGATTAGGGTTAGGTTTAGGGTTAGGGTTAGGGTAAGAGTGTTAGGGTTAGGGTTAGGTTAGGGTTAGGGTAAGTGTTAGGGTAAGGGTTAGGGTCAGGGTTAGGTTTAGGTTTAGGGTTAGGGTAAAGTTAAGGGTTAGGGTTAGGGTAACCTTGAGGGTTAGGGTCAGGGTTAGGTTTAGGGTTAGGGTTAGGGTTAGGGTTGACGTTAGCGTTAGAGTTAGAGGAAGGGTTAGGGTTAGGGTTAGAGTAAGGATTAGGGTTAGGGTTACGGTTAGAGTTAGGGTTAGGGTTAGAGTAAGGGTAAGGGTTAGGATTAGGTTTAGACTTAGGGTTAGGGTTAGGGTTAGGGGTTAGGGTTAATGTTAGGGTTAGGTTAATGGTTAGGGTTAGGGTTAGGGTTAGGGTTAGGATAAGGCTTAGGGTTAGGGTAAGTGTTAGTGTTAGGGGTAGGGTAAGAGTTAGGGTTAGGTTAAGGGTTAGGGTTAGGGTTACTGTAAGTGTTAGGGTTAGGATTAGGGTTAGGGTTATGGTATGGGTTAGAGTAAGGTAAAGTTTAGGGTTAGGGTTAGGGTTAGGGTTAGTGATAGGTTTAGGGTTACGGTTAGGGTAAGGTCAAGTGTTAGGTTAGGGTTAGGGTTAAGTTTAGGTTTAGGGTTATGGTTAGGGTTAGGTTTAGGGTTAGGGTTAGGGTCAGGTAAGGGTTAGGGTTAAGGTTAGGGTTAAGGTTAGGGTTAGGGTTAAGATTAGGGTTAGGGTAAGGGTTAGGGTTAGGGTTCGGAATAGGTTTAGGTTTAGTGTTATGGTTAGGGTTAGGGTTAGATTTAGGGTAAGGGTTAGGGTTAGGGTTAGAGTTAGGGTAGGGGTTAGGGTAAGGGTATGTGTTAGGTTTGGGTTAGGGTAAGGGTAAGGTTCAGGGTTAATGTGAGGCTTAGGGTTAGTTTAAGGTTTAGGGTTAAGGGTTAGGGTTAGGGTTAGAGTTAGGGTAAGGGTTAGGGTTAGGGTTAGGCTTAGGGTAAGGGTTATGATTAGGGTTAGGGCTAGGGTAAGTGTTAGGGTTAAGGTTAGTGTTGGGTTTATGGTTAGGATAAGTTTAAGGGTTAGGGTTAGGGTTAGGGTAAGGGTAAGTGTTAGGATTAGGGTTAGGGTTAGGGTAGGGTCATTGTTAGGGTAAGTGTTAGGGTTAGGGTGAATTTTAGGGTTACAGTTAGGGTTAGGGCTAGAGTAAGGGTAAGGATTAGGGTTAGGGTTAGGTTTAGGGTAAGTGTAAGGTTTAGGGTTAGGGTTATGGTTAAATTTAGGGTTAGGGTTAGGATTAGGGTTAGGTTTAGGGTTAGAGTTAGGGTAAGGGTAAGGGTTAGGGTCAGAGTTAGAATTAGGTAAGGATTAGGGTTAGGGTAAGGGTTAGGGTTACGGTTACGGTTAGCATTAAGTTTAGGTTTAGGTTTTGGTTAGGGTTAGGGTTAGCATTAAGGTTAGGGTTAGGGTAAGGGTAAGGTTTAGGGTTAGGGTTAGGGTTAAATTTAGGGTTAGGGTTGGGTTAGGGTTAGGTTTAGGTTTAGGGTTAGGGTAAGGGTAAGGGTTAGGGTTAGAGTTATGGTTAGGGAAAGGGTAAGGGTTAGGGTTAGCGTTAGAATTAGGGTAAGGTTTAGGGTTAGGGTTAGGGTAAGGGTTAGGGTTAGTGTTAGGGTTAGCATTAAGGTTAGGGTTAGGGTAAGGGTAAGTGTTAGGGTTAGGGTTAGGGTTACGGTTAGATTTAGGGGTTAGAGTTATGTTTAGGGTTAGGGTTAGGGTAAGTATAAGAGTTAAGGTTAGTGATAGGGTTAGGGTTCAGGTTAGGTTTAGCGTCATTGTTAGGGTAAGGGTATGGGTTAGGGTTAAGGTTAGGGTTAGGGTTAAGTTTAGGGTTAGGGTTAGGGTAGGGTAAGGGTTAGGGTTAAGGTTAGGGTTTGGGTAAGGGTTAGGGTTAGCGTTGGGGTTAATTTAGGGTTAGGGGTAGGGTAGGGTAAGGGTTAGGGTTAAGGTTAGGGTCAGGGTTAGGGTTAGAGTTAGTGTTCGGTTAAGGGTTAGGGTTAGGTTTAGGGTTAGGGTTAGGGTAAGGGTAAGGGTTAGGTTTAGGTTTAGGTTAGGGTTAGGTTTAGGTTTAGGGTAAGCATAAGGGTTAGGGGTAAGTTTAGGGTTAGAGTTAGGGTTAGGGTTAAGATTAGGTTTAGGGTGAGGGTAAGGGTAAGGGCTAGGGTTAGGTTTAGGGTTAGGGTGAGGGTAAGGGTAAGGGTTAGGTTTGGGTTAGGGTTAGGGTTAGGGTTAAGGGTTAGGGTTAGGGTTAGGGTTAGGGTTAAGATTAGGTTTAGGGTGAGGGTAAGGGTAAGTGCTAGGGTTAGGTTTAGGGTTAGGGTTAGGGTAAGGGTAAGGGTTAGGTTTATGGTTAGGGTTAGGGTTACAGTTAGGGTTAAGAGTTAGGGTTATGGTTAGGGTCAGGGTTACAGTTAGGGTTAGTTTTAGGGTTAGGGTTAGGGTAAGGGTAAGGGTTAGTGTTATGGTTTGGGTTAGGGTTAAGTTTAGGGTTAGGGTTAGGGTTAGGGTAAGTGTTAGGGATAGGGTTAGGGATAGGTTGGGTAGGGTTACGGTTAGGGTTAGGTTTAGAGTAAGGGTTAGGGTTAGGGTTAGGGTTAGGGTTAAGGTAGGGGTTAGGGTAAGGTTAAGTGTTAGGTTTAGGGTTAGGGTAAGGGTAAGGGTTAGGGTTAGTGTGAGGGTTAGGGGTATGTTAAGGTTTAGGGTTAGGGGTTAGGGTTGGTGTTAGGGTTAGAGTTAGGGTAAGGGTTAGGGTTAGGGTTAGGGTTAGGTTTAGGTTTAGGGTTAGGGTAAGGGTAAGGGTTAGTGTTACGGTTAGGGTTACGGTTAAGGTTAGGGTTAGGGTTATGGTTAGGGACAGGGTAAGGGTTAGGGTTAGGTTAGGGTAAGGGTTGGGGTTATGGATAGTGTTAACTTTAGAGTTAGGTTTAGAGTTAGGTTAAGGTTAAGAGTTAGGGTTAGTGTTAGGGTTAGGGTTAGGTTAAGGGTTTTGGTTAGGGTTAGGGTTAGAGTTAGGTTTAGGTTTGGATAAAGGTAAGGGATAGGGTTAGGGTTAGGGTAGCGTTAGGGTAAGCGTAAGGGTTAGGGTTAGGGTTAGGGTTAAGGTAAGGGTAAGGGTTATGATTATGGTTAGGGTTAGGTTTACGGTAAGGGTTAGGTTTAGGTTTAGGGTAAGGGTAAGGTTTAGGGTTAGGGTTAGGGTTAGGGTAAGGGTTAGGGTTAGAGTTAGGGTTAGGGTTAGTTTAGGGTTAAGGTAAGGGTAAGGGTTAGGGTTAGGGTTAGGGTTAGGGTTAGAGTTAGGGTAGGGGTTAGGGTTAGGGTTTGGGTTAGGTTTAGAGATAGGGTTAGGGTAAGGGTAAGGGTTAGGGTTAAGGTTAAATTTAGGGTTAGGGTTAGGGTTAGGGTTAGGTTTAGGGTAAGGGTTAGGTTTAAGTTTAGGGTAAGGAGAAGTTTTACGGTTAGCGTTAGGGTTAGGGTTAGGGTAAGGGTAAGGTTTAGGGTTAGGGTTAGGGTTAGGGTTAGATTTAGGGTTAGGGTTAGGGTTAGGTTTAGGGTCAGGGTTAGGGTAAGGGTAAGGTTTATTGTTAGGGTTAGTGTTAGGGTTAGGGTTAAGGTAAGGGTAAAGGTTAGGGTTTGGGTTAGGGTTAGGGTTAGGGTTAGGGTTAGGGTTAGGTTTTGGTTAATGGTTAGGTTTAGGTTTAGGGTTAGGGTTAGGGTAAGGGTAACCATAAGGGTAAGGTTTAGGGTTAGGGTTAGGTTTAGTGTTAGGGTTAGGGTTAGGGTAAGGATAAGGTTTAGGGGTAAGGTTAGGGGTAGGGTTAGGGTTAGGGTTAAGATTAGGTTAAGGGTGAGGATAAAGGTAAGGGTTAGGGTTAGGTTTAGGGTTAGGGTTAGGGTAATGGTAAGTGTTAGGGTTAGGATTAGGGTTAGGTTTAGGGTTTGGGTTAGGTTAAGGGTAAGGGTTTGGGATAAGGTTAGGGTTAGGGTTAGGTTAGGGTTAGGGTTATTGTTAGGGTTAGGGTAAGGGTTAGGGTTAGGTTTAGGGTTAGGGTTAAGGGATAGGGTTAGGGTTAGGGTTAGGTTTATGGTTAGTTTTAGGGTAAGGGTAAGGGTTAGTGTTAGGTTTAGGGTTAGGGTTAGTGATAGGTTTAGGGTTAGGGTTAGGGTAAGTGTTAGGGTTAGGTTTAGGGTTAGGGTTAGGTTTATGGTTATGGTTAGGGTTAGGGTAAGGGTAAAGTTTAGGGTTAGGGTTAGCGTTAGGGTTAGTGATAGGTTTAGGGTTACGGTTAGGGTAAGGTCAAGTGTTAGGTTAGGGTTAGGGTTAAGTTTAGGGTTAGGGTTATGGTTAGGGTTAGGTTTAGGGTTAGGGTTAGGGTAAGGGATGGGTTAGGTTTAAGGTTAGGTTAAGGTTAGGGTTAGGGTTAAGATTAGGTTTAGGGTTTTGTTAGGGTTAGGGTTAGGAATAGGTTTGGGTTTAGGGTTACGGTTAGGGTTAGAGTTAGGGTAAGGGTTAGGGTTAGGGTGAGAGTTAGTGTATGGGTTAGCGTAAGGTTATGTGTTAGGTTTAGTGTTAGGGTAAAGGTAAGGTTCAAGGTTAATGTGAGGCTTACGGTTAGGTTAAGGTTTAGGGTTAAGGGTTAGGGTTAGAGTTAGGGTAAGGGTTAGGGTTAGGGTTCGGCTTAGGGTAAGGGTTAGGATTATGGTTAGGGCTAGGGTAAATGTTAGGGTTAGGGTTAGGGTTGGGTTTAGGGTTAGGTTAAGGTTAAGGGTTATGGTTAGGGTTAAGGTAAGGGAAAGTGTTAGGGTTAGGGTTAGGGTTAGGGTAGGGTAATTGTTAGGGTAAGGGTAAGGGTTAGGATGAGGTTTAGGGTTAGAGTTAGGGTTAGGGTTAGAGTAAGGGTAAGGATTAGGGTTAGGGTTAGGTTTAGGGTAAGGGTAAGGTTTAGGGTTAGGGTTAGGGTTAAATTTAAGGTTAGGGTTAGGGTTAGGTTTAGGTTTAGGGTTAGAGTTAGGGTAAGGGTAAGGGTAAGGGTTAGGGTTAGTGTTAGGGTTAGAGAAAGAGTAAGGGTTAGGGTCAGGGTTAGAGTTAGGGTAAGGATTACAGTTAGGGTTAGGGTAAGGGTTAGGGTTAGGGTTAGGGTTAAGGTTAGCATTAAGGTTAAGGTTAGGGTTAGGGTTAGGGTTAAGGTTAGCATTAAGGTTAAGATTAGGGTTAGGGTTAGGGTTAGGGTTAACATTAAGGTTAGGGTTAGGGTTAGGTTTAGGGTTAGGGTTAGGTTTAGGGTTAGGGTTAGGTTTAGGGTAAGGGTAAGGTTTAGGGTTAGGGTTAGGGTTAAATTTAGGGTTAGGGTTAGGGTTAGGGTTAGGTTTAGGTTTAGGGTTAGGGTAAGGGTAAGGGTTAGGGTTAGGGTTAGGGAAAGGGTAAGGGTTAAGGTTAGCGTTAGAATTAGGGTAAGGTTTAGGGTTAGGGTTAGGGTAAGGGTTAGGGTTAGTGTTACGGTTAGAATTAAGGTCAGGGTTAGGGTAAGGGTAAGTGTTAGTGTTAGGGTTAGGGTTACGGTTAGATTTAGGGGTTAGGGTTAGGGTTAGGTTTAGGGTTAGGGTTAGGGTAAGTATAAGAGTTAGGGTTAGGGATAGGGTTAGGGTTCAGGTTAGGTTTAGCGTTAGGGTTAGGGTGAGGGTATGGGTTAGGGTTATGGTTAGTGTTAGGGTTAATTTTAGGGTTAGGGTTAGGGTTAGTGTTAGAGTTACGGTTAGGGTTAGGGTTAGGGTTAGGGTTAGGTTTAGGGTTAGGGTTAGCGTAAGGGTAAGGGTTATTGTTAGGGTTAGGGTTAGGGAAAGGGTAAGGATTAGTGTTAGGGTTAGGATTAGGGTAAGGATTAGGGTTAGGGTTAGGTTTAGGGTAAGGGGTAGGGTTAAGGTTAGGGTTAGCATTACGGTTAGGGTTAGGTTTAGGGTAAGGGTAAGGGTTAAGGTTAGGGTTAGGGTTAGGGTAGGGGTTAGGTTTAGTGTTATGTTTAGGCTTAGGGTTAGGGTAAGGATAAGAGGTAGGGTAAGGGTAAGGGTTAGGGTTAGGTTTAGGGTTATGGTAAGGGTAAGGGTTAGGATTAGGGTTAGGGTTAGGTTTAGGGTTAGGGATAGGGTAAGGATAAGGGTTAGAGTTCGGGTTAGGGTTAGGTTTAGGTTTAGGGTTAGGGTTAGGATTAGGGTAAGGGTAAGGGTTTGGGTTAGGATTAGGGTTAGGTTTAGGGTTAGGGTTAGGGTTAGGGTTAGGGTAAGGGTAAGGGCTAGGGTTAGGATTAGGGTTAGGGTTAGGGTAATGGTTAGGGTTAGGGTTAGGGTTAGCGTTAGGTTTAGGGTTAGGGTTAGAGTAAGGGTAAGGGTAAGGGTTAGATTTGGGGTTAGGGTTAGGTTTAGGGTTCTGTTTTAAGTTTATGGTTAGTGTTAGGGTAAGGGTAAGGGTTAGGGTTAGGGTTAGATTTAGTGTTAGGTTAGCGTTAGGGTAAGGGTAAGGATTAGGTTTAGGATAAGGGTAAGGTTTAGGGTTAGGGTTAAGGTTAGGGTTAGGGTAAGGGGAACGGATAGGGTCAGGGTTAGGTTTAGGGTTAGGGTAAGTGTAAGGGTTAGGGTTAGGGTTAGAGTTAGGTTTAGGGTTATGGTAAGTATAAGGGTTAGGGGTAGGGTTAGGGTTAGGGTTAATGTAAGGGTTAGGGTTAGTGTTAGGGTTAGGTTAAGGGTTAGGGTTATGGTTAGGATAAGGGTTAGGGTTAGGGTTAGGGTAAGGGTAATTGTTATAATTAGGGTTAGGGTTAGGTTTAGGTTTAGGGTTAGGGTTAGGGTTAGGGTTCGGGTAAGCGTAAGGGTTAATATTAGGGTTAGGGTTAGGTTAAGGAGTAGGGTTAGGGTTATGTTTAGGGTAATTGGTAGGATTAGGGTTTGGGTTAGCATTAGAGTTAGGGTTAGGGTTAGGGAAATTGTAAGGTTTAGGGTTAGGGTTAGGATTAGGTTTAGGGTAGGGGTTAGGGTTAGGGTTATGTTTAGGCTTAGGATTAGGGTAAGGGTAAGAGTTAGGGTAAGGGTAAGGGTTAGGTTTAGGTTTAGGGTTATGGTAAGGGTAATGGTTAGGATTAGGGTTAGGATTAGTTTTAGTGTTAGGGTTAGGGTGAGGAAAAGAGGTAGAGTTCGGGTTAAGTTTAGGTTTACGGTTAGGGTAAGGGTAAGGATTAGGGTTAGGGTTAGGGTTAGGTGTTACTGTTAATGTTAGGGTTACGTTTAGGGTTAGGGTTAGGCTTAGGTAAGGGTAAGTGTAAGGGTTAGGGTTAGGGTTAGGGATAGGTTTAGGATTAGGGTTAGGGTAAGGATAAGACTTAGGGTTAGGGTTATGGTTAGGGTTAGGGTTAGGGTTTAAGGTAAGGTTTAGAGTTAGGTTTAGGGTAATGTTAAGTGTTAGGGTTAGGGTTAGGGTTAGGGCAAGGGTTAGAATTAGATTTCCGTGGAGGGATAGGATTATGGTAAGGGTTAGGGTTAGGGTTAGGGTAAGGGTTAGGTTTAGGGTTAGGTTTAGGGTTAGGGTTAGGGTAAGGGTTAGGGTTAGGATTCAGGTTAGGGTTACTTTTAGGTTTAGGGTTAGAGTTAGGGCAAGGGTAAGGGTTAGGGTTAGGATTGGGCTTAGGATTGGGGTAAGGGTTAGGGTTAGGGTTAGGGTTAGGGTTATGGTTAAGGGTTAGGGTTAGGGTTTGTGTAGGGGTTAGGGTAAGGGTAAGTGTTAGGGTTAGGGTTACGGTTACGATAAGGGTAAGTGTTAGAGTTAGGGTTAGGGTTAGGGTTAGGCGTTAGGGTTAGGGTTAGGGTTAGGGGTTAGGGTTAGGTTTAGGGTTAGGGTGTGGGTTATGGTTAGATGTTAGGGTTAGAGTTAGGGTTAGCGTAAGGGTTAGGGTTAGGGTTAGAGTAGGGGTTATGGTAAGGTTAAGTGTTAGGGTTAGGGTTAGTGTTAGAATAAGGGTAAGGTTAGGGTTAGGGTTAGGGTTAGGGTTAGATTAAGGGTTAGAGTTAGGGTTAGGTTTAGGGTAAGGGTTAGGGTTAGGGTTAGGGTTAGGGTAGGGGTTAGGGTAAGGGTAAGTGTTAGGGTTAGGGTTAGGGTAAGTGTTATGGTAAGGGTTAGGTTTAGGGTTAGGTTTAGGGTTGGGGTTAAGGTTAGGGTTAGGGTTAGGAAAAGGGTAAGGGTTAGGTTTAGGGTTAAGGTTAGGGTAAGTGTTAGGGTTGGGGTTAGGGTTAGGGTTTGGGTAAGGGTAAATGTTAGGGTTAGGGTTAGGGTTAGGGTTAGGGGTTAGGGTTAGGATTAGGTTTAGGTTTAGGTTTAGGTTTAGGGAAGCGTAAGGGGTAGGGTTAGGATTAGGTTTAGTTTTAGTGTTAGGGTTAGGGTAAGGTTAAGGGTTAGGGTTAGGGTTAAGTTTGAGGTTACGGTTAGGGTTAGGTTTAGGGTAACGCTTAGGGTTATAGTTAGGGTTATCGTTACGGTTAGAGTTAGGGTTAGGGTTATGGTAAGTGTAAGGGTTAGGGTTAGGGGTAGGGTTAGGGTTAAGGTAAGGGTTAGGGTTAGTGTTAGGGTTAGGTTAAGGGTTAGGGTTACGGTTAGGATAAGGGTTAGGGTTAGGGTTAGGGTAAGGGTAATTGTTAGGGTTAGGGTTAGGGTTAGGTTTAGCATTAGGGTTAGGGTTAGGGTTAGGGTAAGCGTAAAGGTTAATGTTAGGGTTAGGGTTAGGGAAATGGTAAGGGTTAGTGTTAGGGTTAGGGTTGGGTTAAGGAGTAGGGTTACGATTAGGTTTAGGGTAAGGGGTAGGATTAGGGATTGGGTTAGCATTAGGGTTAGGGTTATTGTTAGGGTAAGGGTAAGGTTTAGCGTTAGGGTTAGGGTTATGTTTAGGGAAGGGGTTAGGGTTAGTGTTATGTTTAGTCTTAGGGTTAGGGTAAGGGTAAGAGTTAGGGTAAGGGTAAGGGTTAGGGTTAGGTTTAGGGTTATGGTAAGGGTAAGGGTTAGGATTAGGGTTAGGGTTAGGTTTAGGGTTAGGTTTAGGGTAAGGATAAGAGTTAGAGTTCGGGTTAGGTTTAGGTTTAGGGTTAGGGTAAGGGTAAGGATTAGGGTTAGGGATAGGGTTAGGGTTAGGGTTAGGTTAGGGGTAAGGGTAAGGGTTAGGGTTAGTGTTAGGGTTAGGTTTAGGGTTAGGGTTAGGGTAAGGATAAGATTTAGGGTTAGGGTTACGGTTAGGGTTAGGGGTAGGGTTAAGGTAAGGGTTAGAGTTAGGTTTGGGGTAATGGTAAGTGTTAGGGTTAGGGTTTGAGTTAGGGTTAGGGTAAGGGTTAGAATTAGGTTTAGGTGTAGGGATAGGGTTATGGTAAGGGTTAGGGTTAGGGTTAGGGTTAGGGTAAGGGTTAGGTTTAGTGTTAGTTTTAGGGTTAGGGTTAGAGTTAGGGCAAGGGTGAGGGTTAGGGTTAGGATTGGGGTTAGGTTTAGTGTAAGGGTTAGGGTTAGGGTTACGGTTAGGTTTCGGGTTACGTTTAGGGTAAGGGTAAGGGTTAGGATTAGGCTAGGGTTAGGTTTAGTGTTGTGGTTAAGGTTAGGGTTAGGGTAAGGTTTAGGCTTAGGTTTAGGGTAAGTGTAAGGTTTAGGAGTAGCCTTAGGGTTAGGGTTAGGGTTAGGTTAAGGGTAAAGTTTATGGTTAGGTTTAGGTTTAGGTTTTGAGTTAGGGTAATGGTAAGGGTTAGGGTTAGGTTTAGGGTAAGGGTAAGGTTTAGCGTTAGGGTTAGGGTTAAATTTAGGGTTAGGGTTAGGGTTAGGGTTAGGTTTAGGTTTAGGGTTAGGGTAAGGGTAAGGGTTAGGGTTAGGGTTAGGGAAAGGGTAAGGGTTAAGGTTAGCGTTAGAATTAGGGTAAGGTTTAGGGTTAGGGTTAGGGTAAGTGTTAGGGTTAGTGTTAGGGTTAGAATTAAGGTTAGGGTTAGGGTAAGGGTAAGTGTTAGTGTTAGGGTTAGGGTTACGGTTAGATTTAGGGGTTAGGGTTAGGGTTAGGTTTAGGGTTAGGGTTAGGGTAAGTATAAGAGTTAGGGTTAGGGATAGGGTTAGGGTTCAGGTTAGGTTTAGCGTTAGGGTTAGGGTGAGGGTATGGGTTAGGGTTAAGGTTAGTGTTAGGGTTAATTTTAGGGTTAGGGTTAGGGTAGGGTAAGGGTTAGGGTTAGGGTTAGGGTTTGGGTAAGGTTTAGGGTTAGGATTAAGGTTAATTTAGTGTTAGGGTTAGGGTAGGGTAAGGGTTAGGGTTAAGGTTAGGGTCAGGGTTAGGGTTAGAGTTATTGTTTGGTTAAGGGTTAGGGTTAGGTTTCTGGTTAGGGTTAGGGTAAGGGTAAGGGTTAGGTTTAGGTTTATGGTTAGGTTTATGGTTAGGTTTAGGGTTAGGGTAAGCATAAGGGTTAGGGGTAAGTTTAGGGTTAGGGTTAGGGTTAGGGTTAGGGTTAGCTTTAGGGTTAGGGTTAGTGATAGGTTTAGGGTTAGGTTTAGGGAAAGGTCCAGTGTTAGGTTAGGGTTAGGGTTAAGGTTAGGGTTAGGGTTAGGGTAGGGGTTAGGGTAAGGGTAAGTGTTAGGTTTAGGGTTAGGGTAAGGGTAAGGGTTAGGGTTAGTGTGAGGGTTAGGGTTAGGTTAAGGTTTAGGGTTAGGGGTTAGGGTTGGGGTTAGGGTTAGAGTTAGGGTAAGGGTTAGGGTTAGGGTTACTGTTAGGGTAAGGTTAGGGTTAGGGTTAGGGCTAGCGTAAGTGTTAGGGGTAGGGTTAGGTTTAGGGGTAGGGTTAGGGTAAGGGTTAGGGTTAGGTTTAGGGTTAGTGTTAGGGTAAGGGTAAGTGTTAGGTTTAGGGTTAGGTTTAGGGTTAGGGTAAGTGTTAGGGTAAGGCTTAGGGTCGGGGTTAGGTTAAGGGTTAGGGTGAGGGTAAGGTTAAGGGTTAGGGTTAGGGTTAGGGTAAGCGTTAGGGTTAGGGTCAGGGTTAGGGTTAGGGTTAGAGTTAGGGTAATGGTAAGGGTTAGGGTTAGGTTTAGTGTTAGGGTTAGGGTTAGGGTTGAGGTTAGTGTTAGAGTTAGAGGAAGGGTTAGGGTTAGGGTTAGGGTAAGGATTAGGGTTAGGGTTAGGCTTAGGGTTAAGTTTGAGGTTAGGGCTAAGTTTAGGGTTAGGGTAAGGTTTAGGGTTAGGGTTAGGGTTAGGAATAGTTTTAGGGTAAGGTTTAGGGTAAGGGTTAGGTTTAGGGTTAGGGTTGTGGTTAAGGTTAGGTTTAGGGTTAGGGTAAGGGTAAGGGTTAGGGTTAGGGTTAAGGTTAGGGTAAGTGTTAGGGTTAAGGTTAGGGTTAGGGTTTGGGTAAGGGTAAATGTTAGGGTTAGGGTTAGGGTTAGGGTTAGGGGTTAGGGTTAGGTTTTGGATTAGGTTTATGTTTAGGTTTAGGGTTAGGGTAAGGTTAAGTGTTAGGGTTAGGGTTAAGGTTGAGGTTAGGGTTAGGTTTAGGTTTAGGGTAAGGTTTAGGGTTAGAGTTAGGGTTATCTTTAGGTTTAGAGTTAGGGTTAGGGTTATGGTAAGTGTAAGGGTTAGCGTTAGCGTTAGGGTTAGGGTTAAGGTAAGGGTTAGGGTTCGGGGTGAGGGTTAGTGTTAGGGTTAGGTTAAAGGGTTAGGTTTACGGTTAGGATAAGGTTTAGTGTCAGGGTTAGGGTAAGTGTAATTGTTAGAGTTAGGGTTAGGGTTAGGTTTAGGGTTAGGGTTAGGGTAAGCGTAAAGCTTATTGTTAGGGTTAGGGTTAGGGAAAGTGTAAGGGTTAGTGTTAGGGTTAGGGTTAGGGTAAGGATTAGTGTTAGGGTTAGGTTTAGGGTAAGGGGTAGGGTTATGGTTTGGGTTAGCATTAGGGTTAGGGTTAGGGTTAGGGTAAGGGTAAGGGTTAGGGTTAGGGTTAGGGTTAGGTTTAGGGTAGGGGTTAGGGTTAGAGTTATGTTTAGGCTTAGGGTTAGGGTAAGGGTAAGAGTTAGGGTAAGGGTAAGGATTAGGGTTAGGTTTAGGGTTATGGTAAGTTTAAGTGTTAGGATTAGGGTTAGGGTTAGGTTTAGGGTTAGGGTTAGGGTAAGGATACGGGTTAGGGTTAGGTGTTAGGGTGAAGGTTAGGGTTAGGTTTAAGTTTAGGGTTAGGTTAAGGGTAAGGGTTAGGATTAGGGTTAGTGTTAGGGTTAGGTTTAGGGTTAGGGATAGGGTAAGGATAAGAGTTAGGGTTAGGGTTAGGGTCAGGGTTAGGGTTAGGGTTAGGGTTAGTGTAAGGGTTAGGGTTATGATTCAGGTTAGGGTTAGTTTTAGGTTTAGGGTTAGGGTTATAGTTATGGTAAAGGTAAGGGTTAGGGTTAGGATTGGGGTTAGGGTTAGGGTAAGGGTTAGTTTTAGGGTTACGATTAGGTTTAGGGTTACGGTTAGGGTTAGGGTAAGGGTAAGGGTTATGGTTATGTTTAGGTTTAGGTTTAGAGTTATGGTAATCGTAAGGGTTAGGGTTAGGGTTCGGGTAAGGGTTAGGGTTAGGGTTAGTGTTAGGGTTAGGGTTAGGGTTAGGATAAGGGTAAGGGTTAAGGTTAGGGTTAGGGTTAGGGGTTAGGCTTACTGTTAGGGTTATGTTAAGGATTACATTTAGCGTTAGGGTTAGGGTAAGTGTTAGGGTTAGGGTTAGCGTTAGGGTAGGGGTTAGGGTAAGGGTAAGTGTTAGGGTTAGGGTTACGGTTAGGATAAGCATAAGTGTTAGAGTTAGGGTTAGGGTTAGGGTTAGGGTTAGGTTTAGGGTTAGGGTTACCGTAAGGGTAAGGGTTATTGTTAGGGTTAGGGTTAGGGAAAGGGTAAGGATTAGTGTTAGGGTTAGGATTAGGGTAAGGATTAGGGTTAGAGTTAGGTTTAGGGTAAGGGGTAGGGTTAAGGTTAGGGTTAGCATTAGGGTTAGGGTTAGGGTTAGGGTAAGGGTAAGGGTTAAGGTTAGGGTTAGGGTTAGGGTAGGGGTTAGGTTTAGTGTTATGTTTAGGCTTAGGGTTAGGGTAAGGATAAGAGTTAGGGTAAGGGTAAGGGTTAGGGTTAGGTTTAGGGTTATGGTAAGGGTAAGGGTTAGGATTAGGGTTAGGGTTAGGTTTAGGGTTAGGGTTAGGGTAAGGATAAGGGTTAGAGTTCGGGTTAGGGTTAGGTTTAGGTTTAGGGTTAGGGTTAGGATTAGGGTAAGGGTAAGGGTTTGGGTTAGGATTAGGGTTAGGTTTAGGGTTAGGGTTAGGGTTAGGGTTAGGGTAAGGGTAAGGGCTAGGGTTAGGATTAGGGTTAGGGTTAGGGTAATGGTTAGGGTTAGGGTTAGGGTTAGCGTTAGGTTTAGGGTTAGGGTTAGAGTAAGGGTAAGGGTAAGGGTTAGATTTGGGGTTAGGGTTAGGTTTAGGGTTCTGTTTTAAGGTTATGGTTAGTGTTAGGGTAAGGGTAAGGGTTAGGGTTAGGGTTAGATTTAGTGTTAGGTTAGCGTTAGGGTAAGGGTAAGGATTAGGTTTAGGGTAAGGGTAAGGTTTAGGGTTAGGGTTAAGGTTAGGGTTAGGGTAAGGGGAACGGATAGGGTTAGGGTTAGGTTTAGGGTTAGGGTAAGTGTAAGGGTTAGGGTTAGGGTTAGAGTTAGGTTTAGGGTTATGGTAAGTATAAGGGTTAGGGGTAGGGTTAGGGTTAGGGTTAATGTAAGGGTTAGGGTTAGTGTTAGGGTTAGGTTAAGGGTTAGGGTTATGGTTAGGATAAGGGTTAGGGTTAGGGTTAGGGTAAGGGTAATTGTTAGAATTAGGGTTAGGGTTAGGTTTAGGTTTAGGGTTAGGGTTCGGGTAAGCGTAAGGGTTAATATTAGGGTTAGGGTTAGGTTAAGGAGTAGGGTTAGGGTTATGTTTAGGGTAATTGGTAGGATTAGGGTTTGGGTTAGCATTAGAGTTAGGGTTAGGGTTAGGGAAATTGTAAGGTTTAGGGTTAGGGTTAGGATTAGGTTTAGGGTAGGGGTTAGGGTTAGGGTTATGTTTAGGCTTAGGATTAGGGTAAGGGTAAGAGTTAGGGTAAGGGTAAGGGTTAGGTTTAGGTTTAGGGTTATGGTAAGGGTAATGGTTAGGATTAGGGTTAGGATTAGTTTTAGTGTTAGGGTTAGGGTGAGGAAAAGAGGTAGAGTTCGGGTTAAGTTTAGGTTTACGGTTAGGGTAAGGGTAAGGATTAGGGTTAGGGTTAGGGTTAGGTGTTACTGTTAATGTTAGGGTTACGTTTAGGGTTAGGGTTAGGCTTAGGTAAGGGTAAGTGTAAGGGTTAGGGTTAGGGTTAGTGTTAGGGATAGGTTTAGGATTAGGGTTAGGGTAAGGATAAGACTTAGGGTTAGGGTTATGGTTATGGTTAGGGTTAGGGTTTAAGGTAAGGTTTAGAGTTAGGTTTAGGGTAATGGTAAGTGTTAGGGTTAGGGTTAGGGTTAGGGCAAGGGTTAGAATTAGATTTCCGTGGAGGGATAGGGTTATGGTAAGGGTTAGGGTTAGGGTTAGGGTAAGGGTTAGGTTTAGGGTTAGGTTTAGGGTTAGGGTTAGGGTAAGGGTGAGGGTTAGGATTCAGGTTAGGGTTACTTTTAGGTTTAGGGTTAGGGTTAGAGTTAGGGCAAGGGTAAGGGTTAGGGTTAGGATTGGGCTTAGGATTAGGGTAAGGGTTAGGGTTAGGGTTAGGGTTAGGGTTATGGTTAAGGGTTAGGGTTAGGGTTTGTGTAGGGGTTAGGGTAAGGGTAAGTGTTAGGGTTAGGGTTACGGTTACGATAAGGGTAAGTGTTAGAGTTAGGGTTAGGGTTAGGGTTAGGCGTTAGGGTTAGGGTTAGGGTTAGGGGTTAGGGTTAGGTTTAGGGTTAGGGTGTGGGTTATGGTTAGATGTTAGGGTTAGAGTTAGGGTTAGCGTAAGGGTTAGGGTTAGGGTTAGAGTAGGGGTTATGGTAAGGTTAAGTGTTAGGGTTAGGGTTAGTGTTAGAATAAGGGTAAGGTTAGGGTTAGGGTTAGGGTTAGGGTTAGATTAAGGGTTAGAGTTAGGGTTAGGTTTAGGGTAAGGGTTAGGGTTAGGGTTAGGGTTAGGGTAGGGGTTAAGGTAAGGGTAAGTGTTAGGGTTAGGGTTAGGGTAAGTGTTAGGGTAAGGGTTAGGTTTAGGGTTAGGTTTAGGGTTGGGGTTAAGGTTAGGGTTAGGGTTAGGAAAAGGGTAAGGGTTAGGGTTAAGGTTAAGGTTAGGGTAAGTGTTAGGGTTGGGGTTAGGGTTAGGGTTTGGGTAAGGGTAAATGTTAGGGTTAGGGTTAGGGTTAGGGTTAGGGGTTAGGGTTAGGGTTAGGATTAGGTTTAGGTTTAGGTTTAGGGAAGCGTAAGGGGTAGGGTTAGGATTAGGTTTAGTTTTAGTGTTAGGGTTAGGGTAAGGTTAAGGGTTAGGGTTAGGGTTAAGTTTGAGGTTAGGGTTAGGGTTAGGTTTAGGGTAACGCTTAGGGTTATAGTTAGGGTTATCGTTACGGTTAGAGTTAGGGTTAGGGTTATGGTAAGTGTAAGGGTTAGGGTTAGGGGTAGGGTTAGGGTTAAGGTAAGGGTTAGGGTTAGTGTTAGGGTTAGGTTAAGGGTTAGGGTTACGGTTAGGATAAGGGTTAGGGTTAGGGTTAGGGTAAGGGTAATTGTTAGGGTTAGGGTTAGGGTTAGGTTTAGCATTAGGGTTAGGGTTAGGGTTAGGGTAAGTGTAAAGGTTAATGTTAGGGTTAGGGTTAGGGAAATGGTAAGGGTTAGTGTTAGGGTTAGGGTTGGGTTAAGGAGTAGGGTTACGGTTAGGTTTAGGGTAAGGGGTAGGATTAGGGTTTGGGTTAGCATTAGGGTTAGGGTTATTGTTAGGGTAAGGGTAAGGTTTAGCGTTAGGGTTAGGGTTATGTTTAGGGAAGGGGTTAGGGTTAGTGTTATGTTTAGTCTTAGGGTTAGGGTAAGGGTAAGAGTTAGGGTAAGGGTAAGGGTTAGGGTTAGGTTTAGGGTTATGGTAAGGGTAAGGGTTAGGATTAGGGTTAGGGTTAGGTTTAGGGTTAGGGTTAGGGTAAGGATAAGAGTTAGAGTTCGGGTTAGGTTTAGGTTTAGGGTTAGGGTAAGGGTAGGGATTAGAGTTTGGGTTAGCATTAGGGTTAGGGTTATTGTTAGGGTAAGGGTAAGGTTTAGCGTTAGGGTTTGGGTTAGGGTAAGGGTAATTGTTAGGGTTAGGGTTAGGGTTAGGTTTAGCATTAGGGTTAGGGTTAGGGTTAGGGTAAGTGTAAAGGTTAATGTTAGGGTTAGGGTTAGGGAAATGGTAAGGGTTAGTGTTAGGGTTAGGGTTGGGTTAAGGAGTAGGGTTACGGTTAGGTTTAGGGTAAGGGGTAGGATTAGGGTTTGGGTTAGCATTAGGGTTAGGGTTATTGTTAGGGTAAGGGTAAGGTTTAGCGTTAGGGTTAGGGTTATGTTTAGGGAAGGGGTTAGGGTTAGTGTTATGTTTAGTCTTAGGGTTAGGGTAAGGGTAAGAGTTAGGGTAAGGGTAAGGGTTAGGGTTAGGTTTAGGGTTATGGTAAGGGTAAGGGTTAGGAATAGGGTTAGGGTTAGGTTTAGGGTTAGGGTTAGGGTAAGGATAAGAGTTAGAGTTCGGGTTAGGTTTAGGTTTAGGGTTAGGGTAAGGGTAAGGATTAGGGTTAGGGATAGGGTTAGGGTTAGGGTTAGGTTAGGGGTAAGGGTAAGGGTTAGGGTTAGTGTTAGGGTTAGGTTTAGGGTTAGGGTTAGGGTAAGGATAAGAGTTAGGGTTAGGGTTACGGTTAGGGTTAGGGGTAGGGTTAAGGTAAGGGTTAGAGTTAGGTTTGGGGTAATGGTAAGTGTTAGGGTTAGGGTTTGGGTTAGGGTTAGGGTAAGGGTTAGAATTAGGTTTAGGTGTAGGGATAGGGTTATGGTAAGGGTTAGGGTTAGGGTTAGGGTTAGGGTAAGGGTTAGGTTTAGTGTTAGTTTTAGGGTTAGGGTTAGAGTTAGGGCAAGGGTGAGGGTTAGGGTTAGGATTGGGGTTAGGTTTAGTGTAAGGGTTAGGGTTAGGGTTACGGTTAGGTTTCGGGTTACGTTTAGGGTAAGGGTAAGGGTTAGGATTAGGCTAGGGTTAGGTTTAGTGTTGTGGTTAAGGTTAGGGTTAGGGTAAGGTTTAGGCTTAGGTTTAGGGTAAGTGTAAGGTTTAGGAGTAGCCTTAGGGTTAGGGTTAGGGTTAGGTTAAGGGTAAAGTTTATGGTTAGGTTTAGGTTTAGGTTTTGAGTTAGGGTAATGGTAAGGGTTAGGGTTAGGTTTAGGGTAAGGGTAAGGTTTAGCGTTAGGGTTAGGGTTAAATTTAGGGTTAGGGTTAGGGTTAGGGTTAGGTTTAGGTTTAGGGTTAGGGTAAGGGTAAGGGTTAGGGTTAGGGTTAGGGAAAGGGTAAGGGTTAAGGTTAGCGTTAGAATTAGGGTAAGGTTTAGGGTTAGGGTTAGGGTAAGTGTTAGGGTTAGTGTTAGGGTTAGAATTAAGGTTAGGGTTAGGGTAAGGGTAAGTGTTAGTGTTAGGGTTAGGGTTACGGTTAGATTTAGGGGTTAGGGTTAGGGTTAGGTTTAGGGTTAGGGTTAGGGTAAGTATAAGAGTTAGGGTTAGGGATAGGGTTAGGGTTCAGGTTAGGTTTAGCGTTAGGGTTAGGGTGAGGGTATGGGTTAGGGTTAAGGTTAGTGTTAGGGTTAATTTTAGGGTTAGGGTTAGGGTAGGGTAAGGGTTAGGGTTAGGGTTAGGGTTTGGGTAAGGTTTAGGGTTAGGATTAAGGTTAATTTAGTGTTAGGGTTAGGGTAGGGTAAGGGTTAGGGTTAAGGTTAGGGTCAGGGTTAGGGTTAGAGTTATTGTTTGGTTAAGGGTTAGGGTTAGGTTTCTGGTTAGGGTTAGGGTAAGGGTAAGGGTTAGGTTTAGGTTTATGGTTAGGTTTATGGTTAGGTTTAGGGTTAGGGTAAGCATAAGGGTTAGGGGTAAGTTTAGGGTTAGGGTTAGGGTTAGGGTTAGGGTTAGCTTTAGGGTTAGGGTTAGTGATAGGTTTAGGGTTAGGTTTAGGGAAAGGTCCAGTGTTAGGTTAGGGTTAGGGTTAAGGTTAGGGTTAGGGTTAGGGTAGGGGTTAGGGTAAGGGTAAGTGTTAGGTTTAGGGTTAGGGTAAGGGTAAGGGTTAGGGTTAGTGTGAGGGTTAGGGTTAGGTTAAGGTTTAGGGTTAGGGGTTAGGGTTGGGGTTAGGGTTAGAGTTAGGGTAAGGGTTAGGGTTAGGGTTACTGTTAGGGTAAGGTTAGGGTTAGGGTTAGGGCTAGCGTAAGTGTTAGGGGTAGGGTTAGGTTTAGGGGTAGGGTTAGGGTAAGGGTTAGGGTTAGGTTTAGGGTTAGTGTTAGGGTAAGGGTAAGTGTTAGGTTTAGGGTTAGGTTTAGGGTTAGGGTAAGTGTTAGGGTAAGGCTTAGGGTCGGGGTTAGGTTAAGGGTTAGGGTGAGGGTAAGGTTAAGGGTTAGGGTTAGGGTTAGGGTAAGCGTTAGGGTTAGGGTCAGGGTTAGGGTTAGGGTTAGAGTTAGGGTAATGGTAAGGGTTAGGGTTAGGTTTAGTGTTAGGGTTAGGGTTAGGGTTGAGGTTAGTGTTAGAGTTAGAGGAAGGGTTAGGGTTAGGGTTAGGGTAAGGATTAGGGTTAGGGTTAGGCTTAGGGTTAAGTTTGAGGTTAGGGCTAAGTTTAGGGTTAGGGTAAGGTTTAGGGTTAGGGTTAGGGTTAGGAATAGTTTTAGGGTAAGGTTTAGGGTAAGGGTTAGGTTTAGGGTTAGGGTTGTGGTTAAGGTTAGGTTTAGGGTTAGGGTAAGGGTAAGGGTTAGGGTTAGGGTTAAGGTTAGGGTAAGTGTTAGGGTTAAGGTTAGGGTTAGGGTTTGGGTAAGGGTAAATGTTAGGGTTAGGGTTAGGGTTAGGGTTAGGGGTTAGGGTTAGGTTTTGGATTAGGTTTATGTTTAGGTTTAGGGTTAGGGTAAGGTTAAGTGTTAGGGTTAGGGTTAAGGTTGAGGTTAGGGTTAGGTTTAGGTTTAGGGTAAGGTTTAGGGTTAGAGTTAGGGTTATCTTTAGGTTTAGAGTTAGGGTTAGGGTTATGGTAAGTGTAAGGGTTAGCGTTAGCGTTAGGGTTAGGGTTAAGGTAAGGGTTAGGGTTAGGGGTGAGGGTTAGTGTTAGGGTTAGGTTAAAGGGTTAGGTTTACGGTTAGGATAAGGTTTAGTATCAGGGTTAGGGTAAGTGTAATTGTTAGAGTTAGGGTTAGGGTTAGGGTTAGGTTTAGGGTTAGGGTTAGGGTAAGCGTAAAGCTTATTGTTAGGGTTAGGGTTAGGGAAATGGTAAGGGTTAGTGTTAGGGTTAGGGTTGGGTTAAGGAGTAGGGTTACGGTTAGGTTTAGGGTAAGGGGTAGGATTAGGGTTTGGGTTAGCATTAGGGTTAGGGTTATTGTTAGGGTAAGGGTAAGGTTTAGCGTTAGGGTTAGGGTTATGTTTAGGGAAGGGGTTAGGGTTAGTGTTATGTTTAGTCTTAGGGTTAGGGTAAGGGTAAGAGTTAGGGTAAGGGTAAGGATTAGGGTTAGGTTTAGTGTTATGGTAAGGGTAAGGGTTAGGATTAGGGTTAGGGTTAGGTTTAGGGTTAGGGTTAGGGTAAGGATAAGAGTTAGAGTTCGGGTTAGGTTTAGGTTTAGGGTTAGGGTAAGGGTAAGGATTAGGGTTAGGGATAGGGTTAGGGTTAGGGTTAGTTTAGGGGTAAGGGTAAGGGTTAGGGTTAGTGTTAGGGTTAGGTTTAGGGTTAGGGTTAGGGTAAGGATAAGAGTTAGGGTTAGGGTTACGGTTAGGGTTAGGGGTAGGGTTAAGGTAAGGGTTAGAGTTAGGTTTGGGGTAATGGTAAGTGTTAGGGTTAGGGTTTGGGTTAGGGTTAGGGTAAGGGTTAGAATTAGGTTTAGGTGTAGGGATAGGGTTATGGTAAGGGTTAGGGTTAGGGTTAGGGTAAGGGTTAGGTTTAGTGTTAGTTTTAGGGTTAGGGTTAGAGTTAGGGCAAGGGTGAGGGTTAGGGTTAGGATTGGGGTTAGGTTTAGGGTAAGGGTTAGGGTTAGGGTTACGGTTAGCTTTCGGGTTACGTTTAGGGTAAGGTTAAGGGTTAGGATTAGGCTAGGGTTAGGTTTAGTTTTGTGGTTAAGGTTAGGGTTAGGGTAAGGTTTAGGCTTAGGTTTAGGGTAAGTGTAAGGTTTAGGAGTAGCCTTAGGGTTAGGGTTAGGGTTAGGTTAAGGGTAAAGTTTATGGTTAGGTTTAGGTTTAGGTTTTGAGTTAGGGTAATGGTAAGGGTTAGGGTTAGGTTAAGGGTAAGGTTTAGGGTTAGGGTTAGGGTTAGGATAAGGTTAAGGGTTAGGGTTAGGGTTAGGGTTAGGTTTCGGGGTTAGGGAAATGATTAGGATTAGGGTTAGTTGTTAGGCTTACTGTTAGGGTTATATTAAGTGTTAGAGTTAGGGTTAGGGTTAGGGTAAGGGTTAGGGTTAGGGTTAGCGTTAGGGTAGGGGTTAGGGTAAGGGTAAGTCTTAGGGTTAGGGTTAAGGTTAGGATAAGGGTAAGTGTTAGAGTTAGGGTTAGGGTTAGGGGTTAGGGTTAGGGTTAGGGGTTAGGGTTAGGGTTAGGGTTAGGGTATGGGTTAGGGTTAGTGGTTAGGGAAGGGTTTTGGGTAAGGTTAAGTGTTAGGTTTAGGGTTAGGGTTAGGATAAGGGTAAGGTTTACGGTTAGGGTTATTGTTAGGTTAAGGGTTAGAGTTAGGGTTAGGGTTAGGGTTAGGGTTAGGGTTAGGTTTAGGGTTAGGGTAAGGGTTAGGGTAAGGGTAAGTGTTAGGGTTAGGGTAATGCTTAGGGTAAGTTTTAGGGTAAGGGTTAGGTTTAGGTTTAAGTTTAGGGTCGGTTAAGGTTAGGGTGAGGGTTAGGATGAGGGTAAGGGTTAGGGTTAGGGTTAAGGTTAGGATAATTGTTAGGGTTAGGGTTAGGTTTAGGATTTGGGTAAGGGTAAATGTTAGGGTTAGGATTAGGGTTAGGGTTAGGGTTAGGGATAGGATTAGGTTTAGGTTTAGGTTTAGGGTTAGGGTAAGCATAAGGGTTAGTATTAGGGTTAGGTTAGGTTTAGTGTTAGGGTTAGGGTAAGGTTAAGGGTTAGGGTTAGGGTTAAGGTTGAGTTTAGGGTTAGGGTTAGGTTTAGGGTAAGGTTTAGGGTTAGAGTTAGGGTTATCGTTAGGGTTAGTGTTAGGGTTAGGATTATGGTAAGTGTAAGGTTTAGGGTTAGGGTAAGGGTAATTGTTAGGGTTAGGGTTAGGGTTAGGTTTAGGGTTAGGGTTAGGGTAAGGGTAGGGGTTATTGTTAGGGTTAGGGTTAGTTAAAGGGTAAGGGTTAGTGTTAAGGTAAGTGTTAGGGTAAGGATTAGGGTTAGGGTTAGGTTTAGGGTAAGGGGTAGGGTTAGGATTAGGGTTAGGGTTAGGTGTTAGGGTAAGGGTTAGGTTTAAGGTAATGGTAAGTGTTAAGGTTAGGGTTAGTGTTAGGGTTAGGGTTAGGGTAAGGGTTAGAAATAGGTTTGGGGGTAGGGTTAGGGTTATGGTAAGGGTTAGGGTTAGGGTTAGGGTTAGGGTAAGGGTTAGGTTTAGGGTCAGGTTTAGGGTTAGGGTTAGGGTTAGGGTTAGGGTGTGGGTTATGGTTAGATGTTAGGGTTAAGGTTAGGGTTAGGGTAAGGGTTAGGGTTATGGTTAGAGTAGGGGTTAGGGTAAGGTTAAGTGTTAGGGTTAGGGTTAGGGTTAGAATAAGGGTAAGGGTTACGGTTAGGGTTAGGGTTAGGTTAAGGGTTAGAGTTAGGGTTAGGTTTAGGGTAAGGGTTAGGGTTAGGGTTAGGGTTAGGGTTAGGGTAAGTGTTAGGGTAAGGGTTAGGTTGAGGGTTAGGGTTAGGGTTGGGGTTAAGGTTAGGGTTAGGGTTAGGAAAAGGGTAAGGGTTAGGGTTAGGTTTAGGGTTAGGGTTTGGGTAAGGGTAAATGATAGGGTTAGGATTAGGGTTAGGGTTAGGAGTTAGGATTAGGGTTAGGATTAGGTTTAGGTTTAGGTTTAGGGTTAGGGTAAGCGTAAGGGTTAGGGTTAGGATTAGGTTTAGTTTTAGTGTTAGGGTTAGGGTAAGTTTAAGGGTTAGGGTTAGGGTTAAGGTTGAGGTTAGGGTTAGGGTTATGTTTAGGGTAAGGTTTAGGGTTCGAGTTAGGGTTATCGTTACGGTTAGAGTTAGGGTTAGGGTTATGGTAAGTGTAAGGGTTAGGGGTAGGGTTAGGGTTAGGGTTAAGGTAAGGGTTAGGGTTAGTGTTAGGGTTAGGTTAAGGGTTAGGGTTAGTGTTAGGGTTAGGGTAAGGGTAAGGGTTAGGGTTAGCATTAGGGTTAGGGTTAGGGTTAGATTAAGGGTAAGGGTTAGGGTTAGGGTTAGGGTTAGGGTAGATGTTAGGGTTAGGGTTATGTTTAGGCTTAGGGTTAGGGTAAGGATAAGAGTTAGGGTAAGGGTAAGGGTTAGGGTTAGGTTTAGGATTAGGGTAAGGATAAGGGTTAGAGTTCGGGTTAGGGTTAGGTTTAGGTTTAGGGATAGGGTTAGGGTTAGGGTAAGGGTAAGGGTTTGGGTTAGGGTTAGGGTTAGGTTTAGGGTTAGGTTTAGGGTTAGGGTTACTGTAAAGGTAAGGGCTAGGGTTAGGATTAGGGTTAGGGTTAGGGTAATGGTTAGGGTTAGGGTTAGTGTTAGCGTTAGGTTTAGGGTTAGGGTTAGAGTAAGGGTTAGGGTAAGGGTTAGATTTGGGTTTAGGATTAGGTTTAGGGTTGGGTTTTAAGGTTAAGTTTAGGGTTGGGGTAAGGGTAAGGTTTAGGGTTAGGGTCAGATTTAGTGTTAGGGTTAGCGTTAGGGTAAGATAAAGGTTTAGGTTTAGGGTAAGGATAAGGTTTAGGGTTAGGGTCAAGGTTAGGGATAGGGTAAGGGTAAGGGATAGGGTTAGGGTTAGGTTTAGGGTTAGGGTAAGTGTAAGGGTTAGGGTTAGGGTTAGAGTTAGGGTAAGGTTTAGGGTTAGGGTTATGGTTAGTGTAGGGTTTAGGGTAAGGGTAAGTGTTAGGGTTGGGTTAGGGTTAGGATAAGGGTAAGGGTTAGGGTGAGGGTTAGGGTTAGATGTTAGGGTTAGGGTTAGGGTTAGGGTAAGGATAAGGGTTAGGTTTACTGTTAGGGTTAGGGTTAGGGTTAGGGTTAGTGTTAGGTTTAGGTTAGGGTTAGGGTAAGGGCAAGGGTTAGGGTAAGGTTTAGGGTTAAGTTTTCAGTAAGTGTTAGGGTTAGGGTTAGGCTTAGGTTTAGGGTTAGGGTTAGGTTAAGGGTAAGGGTGAGTGTTTGGGTTAGGGTTATGATTAGGGTTAGGGTTAGGGTTAGGGTAAGCATTAAGGTTAGGGTTAGGGTAAGGGTTCTAGTTAGGGTTAGGCTTAGGGTAGGTTTAGGGTTAGGGTTTGGTTAAGGGTAAGGGTTAGGGTTAGGGTTAGGGTTAGGTTAAGGGTTAGGATAAGTGTTAGGGTTAAGGTTACGGTTAGGGTTAGGGTTAGGTTTAAGGTTAGGGTTAGGATGAGGGGAAAGGTAAGGGTTAGGGTTAGGTTTAAGGATAGGGTTAGGGTAAGGGTAAGGTTTAGGGTTAGGGTTAGGGTTAATGTAAGGGTAAGGGTTAGGGTTAAGGGAAGGGTTAAGGTTAGGTTTAGGGTTAGGTTTAGTGTTAGGGTAATGGTAAGGGTTAGGGTTAGGGTTAGGTTTAGGTTTATTGTTAGGGTTAGGGTAAAGGTAAGGGTTAAGGTTAGGTTAAGGGTAAGGTTTATGGTTAGGGTTAGGGTTAGGGTTAGGGTAAGGGTAAGGGTTAGGGTTAGGGTTAGGGTTAGGTTTAGGGTTAGGGTTAGGATTAGGGTAAGTGTAAGGGTTAGGTTTAGGGTAAGGTAAGGTTTATGGTTAGGGTTAGGGTTAGGTTTAGGGTAAGGGTAAGGGTTAGGTTTAGGGTTAGGGTTAGGGTTAGGCTTAGGGTTAGTGTAAGGGTAAGTTTTAGGGTTAGGGTTAGGGTTAGGGTAGGTGTTAGGGTAAGGGTAATTGTTAGGGTAAGTGTTAGGGTTAGTGTTAGGTTTAGGGATAGGGTAAGGGTGGGGGTTAGGGTTAGGGTTAGGGTTAGGGTAAGTGTTAGGGTTAGGGTTAGGGTTAGGGTTTGGGTAAGGGTAAATGTTAGGGTTAGGGTTAGGGTTAGGTTTACGAGTTAGGGTTAGGGATAGGATTAGGTTTAGGTTTATGTTTAGGGTTAGGGTAAGCTTAAGGGTTAGGATTAGGGTTAGGGTTAGGTTTAGTGTTAGGGTTAGGGTAAGGTTAAGGGTTAGGGTTAGGGTTAAGGTTGAGTTTAGTTTTAGCATCAGGTTTAGGGTAAGGTTTAGGGTTACAGTTAGGGTTATCGTTAGGGTTAGAGTTAGGGTTAGGGTTATGGTAAGTGTAAGGGTTAGGGTTAGGGTTAGGGTAAGGGTAATTGTTAGGGTTATGGTTAGGGTTAAGGTTAGGTTTAGGATTAGGGTTAGGGTAAGGGTAAGGGTTATTGTTAGGGTTAGGGTTAGTTAAAGGGTAAGGGTTAGTGTTAGGTTTAGAGTTAGGGTAAGGATTAGGGTTAGCGTTAGGTTTCGGTAAGGGGTAGGGTTAGGGTTAGGGTTAGCATTAGCGTTAGGGTTAGGGTTAGGGTAAGGGTAAAGGTTAGGGTTAGGGTAGAGGTTAGGGTTAGTGTTATGTTTAGGCTTAGGGTTAGGGTAATGATAAGATTTAGGGTAAGGGTAAGGGTTAGGGTTAGGTTTAGGGTTATGGTAAGGGTAAGGTTTAGGATTAGGGTAAGGGTTAGGTTTAAGGTTAGGGTTATGGTAAGGATAAGGGTTAGAGTTCGGGTTAGGGTTAGGTTTAGGTTTAGGGATAGGGTTAGGGTTAAGGTAAGTGTAAGGGTTTGAGGTAGGCTTAGGGTTAGGTTTAGGGTTAGGGTTAGGGTTAGGATAAGGGTAAGGGCTAGGGTTAGGATTAGGGTTAGGGTTATGGTAATGGTTAGAGTTAGGGTTAGTGTTAGCTTTAGGTTTAGGGTTAGGTTTAGAGTAAGGGTAAGGGTAAGGGTTAGATTTGGGGTTAGGGTTAGGTTTAGGGTTGGGGTAAGGGTAAGGTTTAGGTTTAGGGTTAGATTTAGTGTTAGGGTTAGCGTTAGGGTAAGGAAAAGGGTTAGGTTTAGGGAAAGGATAAGGTTTAGGGTTAGGGTTAAGGTTAGGGTTAGGGTAAGGGTAAGGGATAGGGTTAGGGTTAGGTTTAGGGTTAGGGTAAGTGTAAGGGTTAGGGTTAGGGTTAGAGTTAGGGTAAGGGTTAGGGTTAGGGTTAGTGTAGGTGTTAGGGTAAGGGTAAGTGTTAGGGTTGGGTTAGGGTTAGGATAAGGGTAAGGGTTAGGGTTAGGGTTAGTGTTAGAGGTTAGGGTTAGGGTTAGGGTTAGGGTAAGGATAAGGGTTAGGGTTAGGGTTAGGGTTAGGGTTAGTGTTAGGTTTAGGTTAGGGTTAGGGTAAGTGCAAGGGTTAGGGTTAGGTTTAGGGTTAAGGTTTGAGTTAGAGTTAGGGTTAGGGTTAGGCTTATGTTTAGGGTTAGGGTTAGGTTAAGGGTAACAATGAGTGTTTGGGTTAGCGTTATGATTAGGGTTAGGGTTAGGGTTAGGGTTAGGGTAAGCGTTAAGGTTAGGGTTAGGTTAAGGGTTCTTGTTAGGGTTAGGCTTAGAGTAGGGTTAGGTTTAGGGTTTGGTTAAGGGTAAGGGTTAGGGTTAGGGTTAGGGTTAGGTTAAGGGTTAGGGTTAAGGTTAAGATAAGGGTTATGGTTAGGGTTAGGGTAAGGGTTAGGGTTAGGGTTAGGGTTTGGGTAACGACAAGTGTTAGGGTTAAGGTTAGGGTTAGGGTTAGGGTTAGGTTTCGGTTTAAGGTTAGGGTTAGGGTGAGGGCAAGGATAAGGGTTAGTGTTAGATTTAAGGTTAGGGTTAGGGTAAGGGTAAGGGTTAGGGTTAGGCTTAGGATTAGGGTAAGGGTAAGGGTTAGGGTTAAGGGAAGGTTTAGGGTTAAGTTTAGGGTTAGGGTTAGGGTTAGGGTAATGGTAAGGGTTAGAGTTGGGTTTAGGTTTAGATTTAGTGTTAGGGTTAGGGTAAAGGTAAGGGTTAAGGTTAGGGTAAGGGTAAGGTTTATGGTTAGGGTTAGGGTTAGGTTTAGGGTTAGGGTTAGGGTTAGGGTAAGGGTAAGGGTTAGGGTTAGGGTTAGGTTTAGGGTTAGGGTTAGTATGAGGGTAAGGGTAAGGGTTAGGTTTAGGGAAATGTAAGGTTTATGGTTAGGGTTAGGGTTAGGTTTAGGGTAAGGGTAAGGGTTAGGTTTAGGGTTAGGGTTAGGGTTAGGCTTAGGGTTAGTGTAAGGGTAAGGTTTAGGGTTAGGGTTAGGGTTACGGTTAGGGTAGGGGTAAGGGTAAGGGTAATTTTTAGGGTAAGGGTTAGGGTTAGTGTTAGGTTTAGGGTTAGGGTAAGGGTAGGGGTTAGGGTTAGGGTTAGTGTTAGGGTGAGGGCTAGCGTTAGGGTTAGGGTAAGGGTATGGGTTAGGGTTAGGGTTAGGATTAGGGTTAGGTGTTAGGGTAAGGGTTAGGGTTAGGTTTATGTATACGGTTAAGGTTAGGGTAAGGGTTAGGGTTAGGGTTACGGTTAGGTTAGGGTTAGGGTTAGGGTAAGGGTTAGGGTTAGTGTTAGGGCTAAGTTAAGGGTTAGGGTTAGGGTTAGGACTAGCATTAAGCTTAGGGTTAGGTGTAGGGTTAGGGTTAGGGTTAGGGTTAGTGTTAGTATTAGGTTTAGATTAGGGTTAGGGTAAGGGTAAAGGTTAGGGTTAGGTTGAGGGTAGGAGGTTGGGTTTAGGGTTAGGGTTAGGGATAGGTGTTAGGGTAAGGGTTAGGGTTAGGTTTATGTATACGGTTAAGGTTAGGGTAATGGTTAGCGTTAGGGTTACGGTTAGGTTTAGGTTAGGGTTAGGGTAAGGGCAAGGGTTAGGGTTAGGTTTAGGGTTAGGTATTAGGGTAAGGGTTAGGGTTAGGTTTATGTATACGGTTAAGGTTAGGGTAATGGTTAGGGTTAGGGTTACGGTTAGGTTTAGGTTAGGGTTAGGGTAAGGGCAAGGGTTAGGGTTAGGTTTAGGGTTAAGTTTTGAG